>BPLR01002393.1:0-249789 GCA_021605095.1 Caerostris extrusa
GTGGTTGACTAGGATAGCAGACAAAGCAGAATAAAGAAATGTTTCTGCTTTTATCCCTTCCCTAATTATATAGCCTTAATTTAACATCAAAATATAACATTACATCCTTTATATATATTCTAGAATTACATTGGAGACATTTATTAAAGTCATCCGTATATCCGCTTTATAAGTAAAATATTTTTTCAAAATTTTCATATTTGTGGCTGTAATTTTATTATAGTTAAAACCATAATGTATTTTGCATGATTTATAAAAACTTTTATTTTAGTTGAATTTTTATAGCTGGACAACATGTTATCTTAATTTCTGCAACAATTCTCAACTTTACCAATGCTTTCTGCAACAATTATCTTAATCTCTGCAACAATTCTCAACTTTACCAACAATGCTTTCTGCAACAATTTGGAGAAAGCATTACTATGACGCTATAAAACGCTTTTTGATAAATAAAACCATTATTATTCTTTTACAATTGTTGCAACAATTTCTTGAGACAAAGTGATGTAATTTATCATCCAGAAGTTTTGCTTTTTATCTTTACACCAGAACTTAATGCAAATGAAGTAGAAATGCTGTTTCATAATTTTGCATATATGTTTGGAAATGCTGAAATATTCATATCAGGTACTTATTTTGCATTATATGAATCGCACTTTTACAATATTTGAGGTTTTCTCTGCATTCAAAAAAAAAAAAAAAATTAAGGTCTCTTAAGGATTTCAGATACCACAGAATGGAAACTTGTAGTTTCCATTCTTTGCTTTACATTCTTTACCAACGTTCACCGAGAAGGTAATGTAATGCTTTGTGTCTTCTTCAGAAAGAATTTAACTATCCTCATTAAGGTAAAGGATTTGGGGAAAGATCTCGTTTTATGCATGAGGAACGTCCTCAAATCTTTGTAATGCTCAAAGCTCATCTTGAAATAGCAGCGCATCGGTAGGGAGGAAAATGTAGTGAAATAAAAAGATAAAAGAAAACTTTTTAAGAGAAGTTTTTTTTTGGATGAATAGAAAAGTGCTTTTTTTAGAAAGAACACTGGATTTTTTCCCCTCAATTTAAACTAAAAGTAAAATATTTGTTTCGTAGTCCACTTGTGTAAAGATCTTCAGTACGAGTTTTTTTCCCATGTAATTGGAAGCAGACATTTTAAATTTTCAATTGTTGCAATTCCTTTCCACCGCAAGTGATTAGAATAAATCTCACAGGTACAAAGTTTTCATTGTTCGTAAATTTTTTAAATTTTTAATATATTTTTTTTCATCTTTTAAACTATATGAACCTTTTATGTATGTGTGTGGGTGTTCCAAGTATAATTTAAAAGCTATATTATAGTGAAATTCAGTTTTTTTTTCTGATGTTTGTTTATTTCTTTCCAAAAATTCAAAAACATTTTATGATTTTATTCTTTACTTTAATAAAATAAATTATTTCCACATTTTCACGCCCCAAGAAGCCCTAGCTATAAAAAACTGAATGCATTATTAGTTAAATTATTGTGAAATATAAAGTCAAAACATTCAGTTTCAGTTTTCAATTAACTTTCCAAACTATCACTATTAAATCCTTAAAAATAAATGTTAACAAGTGGAAAAAAATTATGGATATCAATAATTGCTTGATTTAACGAAAAATTAAGCAATTTTTTCTGTTTAAAGTGAATTATTTAAAAAAATTTTTAAATAAAATTTGCTCAAAGTAAAAATATTTTATTTAAACGCCAGATCATATCTGCTAGTTATAATTATAAGGATTTAGTATTAATTTTTAAGCTTTATTATTTATATAGCTTTTAATAAAATTAATATGATGTAATGTGGTATTAATATAAATGTAATATTAAAGATGCATGCTGCAATTTATTTCTAATATCGGTTCTTATTGCTGGTCATCTTCTCAATAGCTACGTCATATCAAACTCACAGCTTCGGGCGTAATAGTATAACGAGTTGTATAACGAACCCTCTGTTTTTTAAATCCTCCTAAATTTCGTTTCTTCACCGCAAAGCTGTGACACGTCATACTCTACGTAATAACTGACGTGATTTCCCTAACTAATGAGAATCGTTCGTTTTCAGTCTGAACTTTGGCTTCCCTGCAGGCATGGTGTGCTCTGGTGCTTTCGAGGAGTAACTTTTTTGCCCCGGATATGTAACGCGGCAAATTGTTAATAGCTGACTTATATTGGAATTGTGTGTTCGTGTTAAATGTCATTATGTAAATAAATATTAGTTAGTTGAAGTCTTCTTCTTATAAGAACTACAACATCATGTAGTATCCAGCGTTCCTGTTGAAATAATTGAAATTTTTAATCTTTTCTCTATGTAAAAAGAAATTTGAGCTAGCCGTGGAGCGTCGAGTGCTATACTAGAATAAATTTTAATCATTTTGAAAGTTTTACACAGATAATTGTCACGCATCTTTTTGTCTGGCACATTACAACAAAGCACTTTAACCCATCGATTTTCAAACATTATGTTCCACTATCCAAACCTTGTAACTATTTCCAAAACTAATTTACACGCATTATACTAGTTAACCCCATTGCGTGGCACCATTACAACTTATAAGACACATCATTAACAGGAATCACACTTTCTTTCTTTTTATTTTTAATAAGACCACTTTATCCTTTTGGACCAGAAGTAGATTTTCGATAATATCGAAAAATAACTCTCTAATCTTTTAGAGTATAATTAGTGATAACAGAATTATAAATGTTTAATGAAGGAATTAATAATTTATTCCATATTGATACTATTAAAATTATTTTTTGTATTTAAAATGGTAAAATAAATTGAACTTTGACGATATGCTGTGAAGTTACAGTGATGGTTGATTGAATCCCCTTTTCGAGTGATCTCTCTCCGTAGAGAATAGTGATAACCGAAATGGCGTTCATTTAATAAAGCTACAAACTGTCATTTCAGTTTTGAAACTTTTGAGCTAAATAATGAAGATGCAGAATCAGGTTTTCTTAAACCTGTAAAAAATAATAATTGTCTGGCAGTTTGATTCAATTTGTTAATTAGTGATTAAATTTATTACTACTCTATGAGTCTATGAAAATTGATTTAATAAAATACTGCAGTTTTGAGATATTTAGTAAATCAAGCACAACATGAGGATTTTGATTCATTTTTCAATAGTTTGCCTCAAAGATATCAATCACATTAAAAATCATTAGTAAATTTAATACTATGTTTATGAAATCTTATTTTCGTGTAATAATTAAAAATTGTTAGAATATATATAAATAGATATATAGATAGATGTGTGTGTGTATGGCGCAAGCTACTTTTATGACTTTGCCTATACAAACAGAGTGCATTTCTGGAACACAGAATTGTCCATTCTCTTTTAGATCTTATATTATATATATATATATATGGGCTATTTATATTTCTGGTATATATATATATATATTATGTAAAGATATAAAAGGAAAACGATATAATCTAAATTGAATTTTATATTTTATGTAGATTTTTTATCATTGTTATCAAAGATGCATTGTTTCGAAGATTTTCACAAACAAAAATATATCTTTTTTGTAGTGTATTAAATAACAAGTCATAATAGCTATTAACCGAGTAATGTATTAAATGACCTGTCTTATAAAATTAACTTAAAATATATCAAATTCTTTTGCAAATTTTCTCTTGGTTTATGGCTTTGGAAATATAAACGAATCTTGGTAATTTTCTGATAATTTCTGTCATATTATATATAAATATACAAGGAAGAATATGTGAATTAAATTGAATTTTATATTTTATGTAGAGTTTTTTATCATTATTATCAAAAAAATGCAATGTTTAGAAGATTTTCCAAAATAAAAAAACGTATCCGTTTTTATTGTATTAAATAATAAGTAATCCATTAAATAACCTGTCGTTTTATGTATATTTTGTTATAATCACATAACAGGACAAGGAAATTTTTTTAAAAATTAGTTAAAGTTTAATGTTAATTAAATCTAAAAGAAAAAAAAAAAGTCCTTGATGGTAAAAGAAGTTTGTAAATCTTGGTTAAATCTGCTAAAGCTAAATGCACAATAAATAATTTTTTCAAAGGGATACATATTGCAGAGATTTATCGTAAAGTTATAATTTAAAATTGCCTCAAAGATAAAAATTTTTGCAAAAATTTCTTGATTTATGAATTCGGCAATATAAAAGACTCTTGGTCTTAATGAAACCACGCTTTTCTTTATGGATAATCATCGATGCCAAAAAAGTCGTAAAAGATCCATCATAAGTTTTCTTCTAAAGGTGAAGAATTTACAAAAAAACAACATGGAAAAAGTTGAATATTGAAGCGTCACAACTTAAAAGTGTCTCGCAAAATTGAAAAGTTTTGACTATCATGATGCCCTTGAAAAAACATGTACACCAAAAATACACAAATTGTTTTGGGATATCAGGAAGTCTTACGAAAAGCCTGAGAATAGTTGAAGCAAAAACAACAGTGTCTCGTGGATTGATGCTTATGTTTTATGAAAAACACAAAATATATTACTATCGATAAATATTTTCTCAAAAACAATTTATTTTTTTTTCTTTGAATATATGTCCAATGCTTAAATTTAATAAATTGTATTTATAAAATAATATATTTACTTTGTTCAAATTTTATTGCAAATTTTTTTTATTCATTATTGAATCAAATAAGTGTGTTATTATTTTTTAGCTTCGAAATAATATATGCATTTTATAGAATTTTGTATTTTTAATCTTCTCAATAAAGACATCGTTTTGTGATTAGAAAGCATTAAGTAATAAGAAAGCATTACTAGTATAAAATGCTTTTGATAAATATAAAACCATTATAATTCTTTTACAATTGTTGTAACAATTTCTTGAGACAAAGTGATGTAATTTATCATCCAGAAGTTTTGCTTTTATCTTTACACCAGAACTGAATGCAAATGAAGTAGAAATGCTGTTTCATTTAAACTGATATTCATATCAGGTACTTATTTTGCATATATATGAATCCCACAAAATTTGAGGATTTTCTCTGCCGCCGAGAAAAAAAATTAATGTCCCTTAAGGATTTCAGATAGCACAGAATGGAAATTTGTAGTTTCCATTCTTTGCTTTTACATTCTTTACCAACGTTCCCGAGAAGATAATGCTTTGTGTCTTCTTCAGAAAGAATTTAACTATCCTCATTATGGTAAAGGAATTGGGGAAAGATCTAATTGAGGAACGTCCTCAAATCTTTTGCAATGCTCAAAGCTCATCTTGAAATAGCCGCGCATCGGTAGGGTGGAAAATGTAAAGATAAAAGAAAACTTTTAAGAACAGTTTTTTTTGGATGAATAGAAATTGCTTTTGAAAGAAACACTGATTTTTTTCCCTCAATTCAAACTGAAAGTAAAATATTTTTTGTTTCGCAGTCCACTTGTGTAAAAGATCTTCAAACGAGTTTTTTCCGCATGTAATTGAGGCGGACATTTTATTTTCAATTGTTGCAATTTCTTTCAACCATAAATGATTAGAATAGATCTCGCAGGTTAAAAGTTTTCCATTGTTCACACATCATTTTTTAATACATTTCTTCCGTCTTTTATTTTATGAACCATATATATGTATGTGTGTGTGTTTTTTCCAAGTATAATTTAAAAGCTATAATACAGTGAAATTCAGTTTGTTTCTCTGAGTTTTTTATTTTTTTTCAAAAATTATGAAATTTTTTAAGATTTTTATTTTTTATTTTAAATTCTAAATTACTTCCACATTTACTACTTTATTATTTGTTGTTTTAATAAAAGTAATATAAATAATGTTATATTAATATAAATGCAATTAAAAGTATATGCCGCAATTAGAGTGATTTAACAAATGTTCTTGTTGCGGCTTATTTTCCTCATTTATCTAAAATAGCTTCAACGTAAAATAGTGAAATTTCCGTATCAGCAGAACCCCTGATTAAAATCTTCCTAAATTTCGTTTCACCTCAACAAATGTAGTAAAACGTCATGGTCTACGTAATATCTGATGATTTCTCTAACCCATGAAAATCGCTTTAGTTTTCAGTCTGAACTTTGGCTTCCTGCAGGAATGGTGAGGACTAGCTGCTGTCGAGGTGTAAATTGTTTTCAAGTCACCTGAAATGTAACTATGCAAATATTTCATAGCTGTGAATTATATTAGAATTGTGTATTGTGTTAAAGTGAATCGTCTTAAATGTCATTATGTAAATAAATATTAGTTAGCTTGAACTTTAGTC
The DNA here is from genome assembly GCA_021605095.1 of Caerostris extrusa. Classification (NCBI taxonomy): domain Eukaryota; kingdom Metazoa; phylum Arthropoda; class Arachnida; order Araneae; family Araneidae; genus Caerostris; species Caerostris extrusa. The sequence continues at coordinate 6,241 of BPLR01002393.1, forward strand.
TTCTTCTTACAAGAACTGCGTCATCATGTTGTATCCAACATTTCCGTTGAAATAATTGAAATTTTTACTCTTTTCTCGATGGGTAAAAGAAATTTGAGCTAGACGTGGAACGACGAGTACTATGCTAGAATAATGTTTTAATCATTTAGAAAGTTTTAGCAGAGATAATTGTCACGCATCTAACTTTGTCTGGCAAATTACAACAAAGCACTTTTTAACCATCGATTTTCAAACGTTATGTCTCACTATTAAAAAGTTCAAACAATTTCCAAAACTAATTTACACGCATGATACTATTTTAACCATGTGCGTAGCACCATTACAAATTTCAGACATCATTAATGGGAATTTACTTTCTTCTTTTTATTTTAATAAGATAACTTTATCCTTGGCCTACGAGTAGATTTCTAGCATAGTATCGAAAATACCTGTCTAATCTTTTACAGTATAATTAGTGATAGCAGAATTACAACTATTTTAAGAAAGAAAACAACATTTTTAGGAAAAATGTTTCAGTTTAAGATATTTGGCAAGTTAAACACAACGTGAAAGTTTATTTTTAATAGTTTGCTCAAAGTTATAGTAAATTTTATACTATGTAACTTATAACTATACTTGTAACTTCTTTTCATATCATAACTGTAAGAAATATATATTATGTATATATATGTTTTTGTGTGTGTGTGTGGCGACAGCTACGTTTATGACTATTCTTTATTGCACAAATTGAGTGCATTTCTTGAGTGCCCAGTCAATCCTCTGTTTAGACTTACTTTTTATATTTCATGTATATGTCCATCTTCTATCTATCTATTTATCCATCTATCTATCTATCTATTTATCTATTTATCTATCTATATTTATATATATTTTATATATATATATATAATCTTTTGAGCTCTTCTACTTCTGATAAATTCTGTCGTATTATGCATAGATATACAAGTAAAACTATATGATCTAAATTGAATTTTGTATTTTATGTAGATTTTTATATCATTATTATCAAAGATGCAATGCTTAGAAGATTTTCAAAAAAAAATATAAATAAAAAAAAAGCGTATCCTTTTTGTAATGTATTAAATAACCTGTCTTTATGCATATCGTGTTATAATCACATAGCAAGACAAGGAAAATTAAAAATATATATATATTTAATGTTAAACGTTATTTAAATCTGAAAACTGTCAAAAAAATACTTGATGGTAAAAGAAAGTTGGCAAATATTAGTTTAATCTGTTAAAGATAAATGCACAATAAATATACTTTTCCTAATAGGGATTTGAAATTGAAATTTCACCATAAAGTTATTCTTTAAAATATTCTTAAAAGGATAACAGATTCTTTGCAAATCTTTTCTTGGTTTGAATTCGAAATATACAAGACTCTTGGTCTTATATGTACATATTTATGAAACCACGCTTTTCTTTTTATGTATAATCATCGATGCCAATCCATTAACCAGAAGATCGTAAAAGATCCATAAGCATAAAAGTTTCCCATAAGTTTTCTTATAGAGGTGAAGAATTTCAAAAAACAACATGAAAACGTTGAATATTCAGAGAGCGTTATCAGTACTTAAAAGTTATTCTTGCGAAAATATGCTGAAAAAGTTTTGACGATCAACGAACGATGCACAGAAAAGAATAAAAAACCTGTGCACCAAAAAATACACAAATTGTTTTTATGATATCAGAAAGTCTTACGAAAAGCCTGGGAATAGTTGAAGCGAAAAACAGTGTCTCGCGGATTGATGCTTATGTTTTATGACAAAACACAAAAATATATTACTTTCGATAAATATTTTCTCAAAAATATTTTATTTTTGTTTTCTTTGAATATCCGTCCGAAGCTTAAATTTAATAAATTGTATTTATAAAATATTCTTTCCTTTGCTCAAATTTTATTGCACATTTTTTTCTGTTCATTATTGAATCAAATAAGTGTGTTATTATTTTTTAGCTTTGAAATAATATATGCATTTTATAGAATTTTGTATTTTTAATCTCAATAAAGACATCGTTTTGTGATTAGAAAGCATTAAGTAATAAGAAAGCATTACTAGCTATAAAATGCTTTTTGATAAATATAAAACCATTATAATTCTTTTACAATTGTTGTAACAATTTCTAAAGACAAAGTGATGTAATTTATCAGAAGATTTGCTTTTATCTTTTCACCAGAACTGAATGCAAATGAAGTAGAAATGCTGTTTCATTTAAACTGATATTCCTATCAGGTACTTATTTTGCACATATATGAATCCCACACAAAATTTGAGGATTTTATCTTCTTTCCAGAAAAAAAATTAAGGTCTCTTTAAGAATTTCAGATACACACAGAATGGAAAAACTTGTAGTTTCCATTCTTTTGCTTTTACATTCTTTTACCAACGCTCCCGAGAAGATAATGCTTTTGTGTCTTCTTCAGAAAGAATTTAACTATCCTCATTAAGGTAAAGGATTTGGGGAAAGATCTAGTTTTATGCATGAGGAACGTCCTCAAATCTTTTGTAATGCTCAAAGCTCATCTTGAAATAGCCGCGCATCGGTAGGGGGTGGAAAATGTAGTGAAATAAAGATAAAAGAAAACTTTTTAAGAGAAGTTTTTTTTTTGGATGAATAGAAAAGCGCTTTAGAAAGAACACTGGTTTTTTTTCCCTCAATTTAAACTGAAAGTAAAATATTTGTTTCGTAGTCCACTTGTGTAAAAGATCTTCAGTACGAGTTTTTTTCCGCATGTAATTGAGGCGGACATTTTATTTTCATTTGTTGCAATTCCTTTGAACCATAAATGATTAGAATAAATCTCGCAGGTACAAAGTTTTCCATTGTTCGCGAAGTTTTTTAATATATTTTTTCCCTTTTATACCGTATGAACCATATATATGTATGTGTGTGGGTGTGTTTTCCAAGTATAATTTAAAAGCTATAATATAGTGAAATTCAGTTTGTTTTCTCTGAGTTTTTTTTATATTTTTCAAAAATTATGAAATGTTTTTTTATGATTTTATTTTTTATTTTAAATAAATAAATTACTTCCACATATTTCATGCCACAAGATGATGCTAGCTATAAACACTAAATGCATTATTAGTTAAGTTACTGTAAACAAATAATATAAATAAAAAAATTTAAGTCAATTCCTACTTTGGTCAACAAAGACAATTTTTATCTTAGTTACTTTTTATTAAATAAAAAAATTTATGCTTCTACGAGATTTGATCCAAAGGCATGAAATTCTATGCTGACTCTCTACCAACTTTGCCATTTGCAAGAAAAATTTCTTTTTCACTATATATTGCAGAAAGTTCTTTATAAATAACTTTCATTCATTTTTTTATGTTAGGAAAAATTCTCTCTCTCACACACACATTTTCCATCTCTCTCACTAATTTATTCACTCGTTAATTTTTCCATTTTGTTCCCTCCTTGACTCAGACTAGAACCAGTGAATGAACACGCTTCTGCATTTGACGGTATTTATTCCCTAAATTTATATCCTGCTAAATATCTTATATAAGAGAAATTAATTAATTAAATTTAATTAATGAATTAATATTTGAAAAACTGTATTAACATCATTTGTCATCCACTACAAGTTTCAAAAATGTATTTGAACTTGAGTGGATGAATAAAAAGTATTTTATTAACGATTGAAAATTTGAACAAGGTATATAAATATATTTAGTGTGAACAAATAGTAGGAATTGAAAAAAAAAAAGGTCAAACACACAATTTTAGTTTTCAATTTACTTACCAAATTATAACTATTACATTCTTAAAAATAAATGTTAAATGTAAAAAAGGGAAAAAAATCTTGGATATGGATTTGCTTTATTTATCAAAAAATTAAGCGATTCTTTTTCTATTTAAGGTGAACTATTTAAAAATTTTAAATAAAATTTGCTCAAAGTAAAAATACTTTATTTTCTGTAACCGTGAAAAACCAGATCATATCTGCTAATTACAATTATTAAGCTTCAGTATTCATTTTTAAGCTTTATTATTTATTAAGCTTTAATAAAAGTAATATGATGTAATGTTATATTAATATAAATGCAATACTAAAAGTATATGCCGCAATTTATTTCTAATATATGTTCTTGTTGGTGGCTTATTTTCTCATAGCTACCTAATAGCTAAACTCGCAGCTTCATAAGTAAAATAGTGAAATTTCCGTATCAGGAGAACCCCTGATTTAAATCTTCCTAAATTTCGTTTCACATCAACGTAGTAAAACGTCATGCTCTACGTAATAGCTGACGTGATTTCTCTAACCCATGAAAATCGCTTTAGTTATCAGTCTGTACTTTGGCTTCCTGCAGGCATGGTGAGGTCTAGCTGCTGTCGAGGTGTAATTGTTTTTATCTGGAAATGTAACGTGGCAAATATTTCATAGCTGTGAATTATATTAGAATTGTGTATTGTGTTAAATTGTGAACGTCTTAAATTTATTTACATAATGACATTTAAATAAATATTAGTTAGTTGATCTTTAGTCTTCTTCTTACAAGAACTGCGTCACCATGTAGTATCCAACTTTTCTGTTGAAATAATTTAAATATTTACTCTTCTCTCGATGTGAAAAGAAATTTGAGCTAGCCGTGGAACGTCGAGTGCTATACTAGAATAAAAGTTTTAATCATTTAGAAAGTTTTACAGAGATAATTGTCATCGCATCTAACTTTGTCTGGCAAATTACAACAACGCACTTTTTAACTATCGATTTTCAAACGTTATGTCTCACTATTAAAAAGTTCAAACAATTTCAAAACTAATTTACATGCATTATACTAGTTAACCATGTGCGTGGCACCATTAAAATTCATAAGACGCCTCATTAATGGAATTTCACTTTTTTCTTTTTATTTTAATAAGATCACTTTATCCTTGGGCCACAAGTAGATTTTAACATAGTATCGAAAAATAACTTTCTAATCTTTTAGAGTATAATTAGTGATAACAAAATTATAATTATTTTAAGAAAGAAATTATTAATTTCATGCCATTTTGATACTCTTGCAATTATTTTATGTATTTAAAAGGGGTAAAATAAATTGAACTTCTTTAGCAATTTGCTGCGCAGTTACAGTGATGGCTGAATAGATGATTTATTTTCGCGTCATCTCTCTCCTTAGAGAATAGCGGTAACCAAAATGGCGTTAATTTAATAAAAGCTACCAACTATCAGTTTCAATACAACTATCAGTTTGAATCTTCTGAGCAAAATAATGAAGATACAGATGAAAGCGTCCTTGCACTTGTGAAAACTATTAATTGTCTTGGAATTTTGATTCAATTTGGTGATTTATTGATTAAATTTATTACTATTCTATGAGTTATGAACATTGATTTTAACTTCTGAATTTTGCAGTTTAAGATATCTAACAAATCACGGAGCAAAAACACAACATGAAGACCCCTTTTTTTATGAGGGATACGCAACAACAAGAAAAGTTATTAGTCACATTGAAGATCATTACTAAATTGTAATTTGGCACATTAAATAACTATATTTGTAATTAGTTTCTTTTATCAGTCACATAACTGTAAATTGTATACTATGTAACTTATAACTATATATTCTTTTCATGTCATAATAATATATATATATATATATATATATATATATATATATATATATATATGTGTGTGTGTGTGTGTGTGTGTGTGTGTGTGGCGACAGCTACGTTTATGATCTTTATTCTTTATTGCACAAATTGAGTGCATTTCTGAGTACCCAGTCAATTCTCTGTTTTGTCTTACTTTTTATATTGCATGTATATGTCTATCTTCTATCTATATATATATTTATATTATCCTTTTGAACTATTCTATTTCTGTCATATTATGTATAGATATACAAGGAAAAACTACATGATCTAAATTGAATTTTGTATTTTATTTAAAATCTTCTGAGTAATCTTAAATTATATTAAAATTATTATTAAAATATTCTGAGTAAATAACTGAGTAATCTATTAAATAACCTGTCTGTTAAAATTAAATTAAAGGATTAGAAATTCTTTGCAAACCTTCTCTAGGTTTATGAATTCGGAAAAAAATAAAAGATACTTGTTAATTTTCTGATAATTTCTGTCATATTTTGTATAGATATACAAAGAAAACTATATGATCTAAATTGAATTTTATATTTTATTTTAGATTTTAGATTTTTTTATCATTGTTATCAAAGATGCAATGTTAGAAGATTTTCAAAAGCAAAAGCCTTTTTGTAATGTATTAAATAACTGAGTATTTATAGCTATTAACTGAGTAATGTATTAAATAATCTGTTTTTTTTTTATCCATATCCTTTATAATCCCTTAAGAGGACAAGAAAAAATTAAAAATTAATTTAATTAAAGTTTAATGTTAATTAAATGTAAAAATAATTAATTTAAAAATAATTAATTTGAATTATTTAAGAAAAATAATCCAAAAATTCTTGTTGGTAAAATAAGTTGGCAAATGCTGGTTTAAGTACCTTAAAGCTAAATGCACACAAAAATATTCTTTTTCTAAAAAGGAATATAAAATTGAAGTTTCACCATTAAGTTATTCCTTAAAATTACCTTAAAGAATTAACTAAATCTTTGCACGCATTTTCTTGGTTTATGAATTCTTAAATATACAAGGCTCTTGGTCTGATATGTACATATTTATGAAACCGCGCTTTTCTTTTATGGATAATCATCGATGCCAATCCATTAACCGGAAGATCGTGAAAGATCCATAAATATAAAAAGTTTTCCATAAGTTTTCTTGTGAAGGTGAAGAATTTCAAAAAACATGGAAAATGTTGAATATTCAGAGAGCATCATCGGTACTTAAAAAGTTATTCTTGCGGAAATTTGCTGAAAAGTTTTGACTATCAACGATGCCAAGTAAAAAAAAAAAAACATGTGCACCAAAAAATACACAAATTGTTTTATGATATCAGAAAGTTTTACGGAAAGACAGAAGTAGTTGAAGCAAAAAACAACAGTGTCTCGTGGATTGATGCTTATGCTTTATGACAAAACACAAAAATATATTACTTTCGATAAATATTTTCAAAAACAATTTGTTTTTCTTTGAATATATGTCCAAAGCTTAAATTTAATAAATTGCATTCATAAAACAATATTTACTTTGTTCAAATTGCATAGCAATTTTTTTTATATTCATTGTTGAATCAATTATGTGATTATTTTTTAGCTTGGAAATAAGTATATTCAGTTTATACAATTTATTGTATTTAATCTTCACAACAAAGGCATCGTTTGGGATGAAAACTTTTAACACATAGATGAAAAAGAAGATATGTATTTTCAAGCATTAAATAATTCATGGGGGTATTTATGAATTTTTTATTTATTTATGAATTTATTTACTCAATTTTATCGAAGCAAGTATTTTTATAAAGAGAATTATAAGTTGTACATGTTTTGAAATCATACATTTATTATTTTAACTATAAATAAGAGTAATTCATGGGATATGAATATAAAAAAAAATGTAACATATAACATATAGATGAAAAAAAGATATGTATTTTCAAGTATTAAATAATTCATGAAGGCATTTATGAATTTATTTATTTATGAATTCATTTACTCAACTGTATCGCAATTATTTCTATGCATAAGATTACAAGTAGTACATGTTTTGAAATCATACATTTATTAACTTAATTATGAATAAAAGTGATTCATGCGATATATATATCAAAATAAAATTTGTAGTAATTGTTCAAACTATTAATCGAGAATTAAATTTAAAATACATTTCCTTTATCAATGTTTCATCCATAAAATTTTATCTGTACATATCATCATTTAAAATATTTTGGGGTTTGTATTTTAAATTGATTAGTATGCAATATTTATATACTAGCACATAAACTTTGCCCCAAGTATCTACCGTTATGTGTTGATATTATTTTTTCTTTTCATTAATTACTGCGTTTCGTGCGATCTAATTTTTCTAAGTAAATTGTGTTCATTTGGAATTAATAGACACAACAATATTATCTATTGAACTCAGTACTTTTTAAAATTGTGATATCTGGGAGTGGGTGGTATTTTCTAATTCAGTATCAATTAAGAAATTAATTGTTTTATTTTTGTTATATCAAAAATGTACATACCCATTTGACGTGATCTATTTAGTAATACTGAATATAGTATTTGTATTTAATAATACTATACATAGTGTTTGTATTTAATAATACTGTATATAATATTTTTTAATACAATATATAGTACACATTTATACTGTACATAGTATTTCTATTTAATAATACATTATATAGTATTTCTATTTAATAATACAATATATAGTATTTGTATTTAATAATGCTGCATATAGTATTTGTATTTAATAATACTTTATATAGTATTTTTATTTATTTATTATACTGTATATAAGTATTTGTATTTAATAATATTGTATATAGTATTTTATTTATTTTTATTTATAATACTATATATAGTATTTGTATTTAATTATATTGTATATAGTATTTTTATTTAATAATGAATAATTCTTATATTTTAGAGAAGTTCTTTGTTGGTTTCTGAAATAAATTTTGTAATGCTTATGTTGAATTTCAAAAATATTTTATTTCATATATCACTCAATAGCATTATTTAATACAAAATAAACGTACAAAATTATTTTGAACATAGGCAATATTTCCTCTAAAACACATTTCTGAAAGAACTACAATATTCTTTGCATTTGACATTGAATTCCAGAAGGCAATATCGATACTTCCATTTTAATCAATTCTTCCACGATGAAAACCGCCGTGCTTTCATTTAATCAATCCATTGTATGGCCACACAGGGCAGCAGACGATTCCCCGAGTTGATTCAAGACTGATTGATTGACTTGGCTGGATTATAGGTCAGCGTTTATTATCCAGATCAATACAGTAAAGATATTGTACAAATTGACTTTGTATAAACTGAAATCCCCACGCACATCAAGAAAAGGGAAAATCTTGTGGGATTTTCTTTCATTTATTTCAATGGCTGCGTGGGATATAATTTAGATTTTGCAGACACACTGCAGGAAGTATGAAATTTTAGTTCAACAGGAATGTTTGGAATGTTGATTTTCTTTATATTAGCAAACATTTGTTGGTTAAGTTGTTGTTTTAGAGATATATTTGACGTATAATAAATGGATAAAAGTTGATTTTTTTGATTAGTGAAGCATTGTTGTAAAAAAAACATTATTAATTTGTAAAATGTATCAGTATTATTGCACGAACAAATTAATTTATTTATATAAAATGATTTATAAAGATAGCAAATTTTGATACCTAATGAAACAAGCAAACAACCAATTACATTATTGCATTCAATGGTTATTTTGAAATAAAATCTTTATAATTAAGACCTTTTTAAATATTTATTGATATGCTCTTTAATAGTATATCATTATATTTTTTATTACATTATAGTTTTGTGCTGCATGAAGCATTAACTTTAACCCTGTCTTTCACTATCTGTACAGTAACATGTAAACTAGCATTATGCTTATGAACTTTCCAATCCAAAATTACATTATTACATTCAATGGCTATTTTTAAAATAAATTTTTACAACGAAGGCAATAAACGCTCAAAAATTACATTATTACATTCAATGGTCTTTCATTTTATAATAAAATTTTTATAATCAATTACATTATTGTATTCAATGGTTATTTTATAATAAAATTTTTTAAAATATCTATTGATAACTATGCTATTTTAATCGTACAAATAGACTTTGCATAAAGTGAGAAATTCCACACACATCAATAAAAGGGAAAATCTTGGGATTTTCTTTCTTTTATTTCAATAGCTACGTGGGATATAATTTAGATTTTGCAGACTCACTGCAGGAAGTTTAAAATTTTAGTTCAAAAGGAATGTTTGGAATGCTGATTTTCTTTATATTAGCAAACATTTGTTGGTTAAAGTTTTGTTTTGATGGTATATTTGTTTCAAGATAATAAATGGATAAAAGATGATTTTTGATAAATAAAATATTGTCTTAAAAATCAATTACTAATTTATATAATGTATCAATATTATTGCAAGAACAAATTAATTTATTTATATTAAATGATTTATAAGGATAACAGGCAATTTTGATAGTAATGAAACAAATAAACAAAAATTATAGAAAATAGATCACTAAATTGATATGGGAAATTGTGTAGAACTTTCAATTTATTAAAAATATGTTGCAAGCTTATTTCAACTGTATTGCTTAGTGTTATCAATTTTTGTAAGTTGTTTTTTAAACACTTATGATCCAAAATAGTGAATTAATATATTTTTCATAATCAAAGCAATTCATACTTTTCCAATGGCAATAATTGAAAGGTTTTTATTTTGTTTGATTGTTTTAAAAAATTTGCTCGATTAAGTATTAGAACTATTTTTGACAAATTAAATACTTTAGTACGTCGTATTTATAACATATATATATATTTGATTATTTTTAAAAATCTTTAAATATACATATATATATATATATATATATTCTGATAAAAATGTAATAATTTGTTATGGACGAAAGAAGAAATTAATTTTTAAAAAGTAATAAAAAGATCTTAAAAAATCCTATTTTCAAAATCCTATATTAAATTTTGAAATAAAGAACTTGTAAAATTCTTTAGTTCTAATTAAATAATACTTTTTAGAGAAATTATTCATATAAATTCTTTAATTAAATATTTATAGATCGTTAATGTTAAATATTATTTGGGTAAAATTGCAGAATAGGAGCATTTGGTAATCGAAAACTTGGTAATTGTGAACAGTACAGGTAATCTAGGTTACCATATTTGAAAACTTATCGTCCAATTGGCGTTGCAAGAAAGTTGCCAAATCCCAACGGACCTTATTTTGCGATTTGGCCTTATTTAGTTTAAAGAGAAGATAAATGGATCTACCAACTTCCAATTAGTCTAACCACTACATCTGACTTTATTACGTTTTCTTTTTCTGTAGATTGATTGATTAAGGCTTAGTTCGGAAACATAAAAAAAAAATTCTATCCTAACTTTATATATATTTTTTTTTAATTTTTATTTCTTTAGCCTCCATATAATTAAATTCAAAATCAATTAAATTTACTGTAATTTGCAGAAATTGAGATGCTTCCAAGATTCTTTTTATTTTTGATTGAAAAGATTATTAAAACTAGAATTCATAATTTTATTTTACAGTCTGATCATTTATTTACAGTCTAAAATCCCCACATTAAAAATTGAAATTTAAAGAAAATTCAACTGCATAATATTTGAGGTATAAATTATTTTGGTTGTTGTTGTGGTTACCATTTTTTATTTTAACAATTAAGTTACAATATATTTGTAAAGCATATGATAAGCTCTTCTATAAATTAAAATATTAATGCAACAGATTAAGTTACAATATTTTTTAAAATTATATACACAAATTAATATTGTAATTAATAAAAAAAGTTTCTTAAAATTAAGATTACAATTTACTAAGGTAATTAATTTCACTACAGAGTTTCTCATGCAAAAATTAAAAATTTATTCAGCTGAATATAATTCGTTTTAAACATTTCATCTGTACTTAAATTAGTTCAGTAAAACTAATTAAGCTTCAATTTATTACTCCATTTCCAGTTTATATCAGTATAGTATCGTAAAGTATATCAGTATCATCAGTATAGTATCGTAGTATCAATATCATCAGTATAGTATCGTAGTATCAGTATCAGTATAGTATCATATATATAGTACAGCAGTTGATACAACAGTATATATCAGAATAGTTAATATCAGTAATAATCAACTGAATATAATTCGTTTTAAACACTTTATGTGTACCTAAATTAGTTCAGTAAAACTAATTAAATTTCAATTTTTACTCAATTTCCAGTTTCTATCAGTACTGATATATCAGTATAGTATCGTAGTATTTAATATCAGTATAGTCTCGCAATATCAATATCAGTATAGCAACGTAGTACTAGTATCAGTATAGTATCGTAATATCAATATCAGTATAGTATCGTTGTATCAGTATCAGTATAGTATCTTAATATTATATCAATATCAGTATAGTATAGTAATATCAATATCAATATAGTATCGTATATATAGTACAGCAGTTGATACAACAGTATATATCAGAATAGTTAATATCAGTAATAATCATCTGAATATAATTCGTTTTTAACACTTTTTATGTGTACCTAAATTAGTTCAGTAAAACTAATTAAGTTTCAATTTTTTTTACTCAATTTCCAGTTTCTATCAGTACTGATATATCAGTATAGTATCGTAGTATTAATATCAGTATAGTATCGCAGTATCAACATCAGTATAGGAACGTAGTACTGGTATCAGTATAGTATCGTAATATCGATATCAATATAGTATCATAATATCGATATCAATATAGTATCGTATATATAGTATAATAGTTAGATATAACGGTATATATCAAAATAGTAAATATGAATAATAATCAACTGAATATAATTCGTTTTAAACATTTTGTCTGTACCTAAATTAGTTCAGTAAAACTAATTAGGTTTCAATTTTTTACCTAATTTCCCGTTTCTATGAGTAATGATAATATCATTCTCATCAGGTAATAGTTAAAAGATAGCATACTTAAATCGGTTTTTAATCTTAAAAAAATAAAGATGGTTTTTTTGTATCTTTGTTGTTGAATAATCAATTTACCAAAAAAATTATATTTCTTTCAACAAGAAAACATCCACTTTCTCTAATATTAAAACGTTAGAACTCCCTATTGAATATCTTTCTGAATGCTTAATTTTGACTGCCAAATAATGATTTTGAAATCATTAATATTCCTGTTTGCTCGATAACATGACACTTTATTATGAGTAATTTATTCAGGATAATTAATTAACTTCCGGAAAGATGAAACTAAATATCTTTCATGGAGTACTTGAATATGAATGAGAAAAATAACCAAACACCTAATGTATAATTGTACTTTGTTCTTTACATTTACAATTTTTAAATTGTCTTATTACTATGCTATGTATACTGAAATTTTATATTCAATATCTTTTAATACATTTGTGGAGATTGAATCATGTATAATAATTATCAAAACATGGAAAATATAAACAACTTAAGATAAATATACCCTAAAAAATAAAAATGTTTATTTGAATCACTTATAGTGTTGATTCTGAATTATTTTTGCTTTATTTAAAAGTTATTAATTATGGAATGAGTCTGTATTATGTTTAAAAGTAACTTATATATATCTATATATTTTTTCATTATATTTATGAAGCATTAACTTTAGCGTTGTTCTGCATGTAAATTACCCGATCCCAAGATGATAGCATTAAGTTTATTTACTTTCCCTCACACGCACACGCGCACACACACACACACGCAAGTTTATTAAATGGTTAAAAAGTGGTTAACTCAATGGTTATTTTATAATAAAATTTTAATAATCAGGCCGTTTTTATAAATATTTATTATAAAAGATGCTCTTTTTATAGTATATCAATATATTTTTCTAAAATAATTACTTATTAATGATGAATTTTGAAATAATTTTAATTGCGAAACAGTTGTGTTGGGTTTTTTTTAAATATTAGAACAGATTTTGAATATGGTTCGCAGATGTATTAAATATTTGATGCAGTATTTGATGTAATGCAATTGATTAAGTTCTAAAATGCAATAATAGTGTATAAAAATAAATATTTTAACCCCACGCCTTTAAGTTATAATCAGTAATAGTTCCGATAAATGTAACTTATAAATAAACCGTTTAGTTGAAAAATGACTGAATCTACAGTTGTACTGAAACCAATTTATTAGATAAGACAGTGACATAATAGTGATGTATATAAAATTCAAATTACTTATTTTATTTTTCACTTAGTTTTTTTATTTATATATAAATATATATATATATATATATTTCTTTACGTCGCCTTCAGGATATAAAAGTACAACAACAGTTTTATATTTCAATCTTAAAATCCTCCTGCTTTGTAAATCATTTTTCAAGATTCTTTGCATCATCCATTATGGTGGCTAAAGTGAAAAATCAATTTTTTGATATCTGAAACCACTTTTATGGATCTTGAAGAAAATAGAATTTTCAAGAAATTCATGAGTTTGAGCTATGACTCATGTATAGGTTTTCGGAAAAGAGTATTTGATTTCAACCATAAAAATATCATAAAAACCAAGTTTTATGATAAAGAAGATCATTTTTAAGTTCCTTATGTTGTATTTTCTATTCACTGCAAATTGATGACTTTAGTGTGCATCCCTTTTACATGCATTTTTTTCTTTTGTCGCCAAATATTTTACAGGATGTGTCGTAAATGTAATATTTTCAAATACTTTTTGCATTTTAAATAATACTATAAAATATTTTTAGTTTAAGATTCAATATTTATGTATTTTTATCTGTAAATTTTCAGCTTATGAATGTCTTGATGGGGATGGGGATTTCTGTGTAATTTTTATTGGGATGTATTGGAATTTCTGTATTGATGGCACTCGTTTCAAAATCACCTTCGAGATTTTTTTTATCTATGAATTTAATGGGATTTACCCATTAAATTCATAGATTCTCTTTTTACAGACAAAAACAAACGTGAATGAAAACCCTAGAAGATGTCATACTTAAAGAAATTTTTTTAAATGTTTGTGGCAAAATGGGTGTAAAGAAAGGTTAATAACTAAAGAAGCTCGTGATAAAGTTGATGATGACATGATAGCATGATAAAGTGAAAACCCAAGAAGATGTCATACTTCAAGATACTTTTCTAAATGTTTTGACAAAATGTGCGTAAAGAAGGTGGTTAGTAAGTAAAAGAAACACATGATAAAGTTTATGATAAAGAAGAACCCTTTGTTGTATTTTCTATTCACGGCAAATTGATGACTTTAGTGTGTATCTTTTTTAAAGGTTTTTTTGTCACCAAGTATTTTACAGGATGTGTCGTAAATGTCATATTTTCAAATACTTTTGCATTTAAATAATATTATAAAATATTTTTAGTTTAAGATTCAATATTTATGTATTTTTATCTGTAAATTTTCAGCTTATGAATGTCTTGATGGGGATGGGGATTTCTGTGTAATTTTTATTGGGATGTATTGGAATTTCTGTATTGATGGCACTCGTTTCAAAATCACCTTCGAGATTTTTTATCTATGAATTTAATGGGATTTACCCATTAAATTCATAGATCAAAAAGTCTCTCTTTTAAGTACAGACAAAAACAAACGTGAATGAAAACCCTAGAAGATGTCATACTTAAAGAAACTTTTCTAAATGTTTGTGGCAAATGGGTGTAAAGAAGGTTAATAACTAAAGAAGCTCGTGATAAAGTTGATGATGACATGATAGCATGATAAAGTGAAAACCCGAGAAGATGTCATACTTCAAGATACTTTTCTAAATGTTTGTGGCAAAATATGCGTAAAGAAGGTTAGTAAGTAAAGAAGCACATGATAAAGTTTATGATAATGAAGATCATTTTTAAGTTCCCTTTGTTGTATTTTCTATTCGCGGCAAATTGATGACTTTAGCGTGTATCTCTTTTAAAGGTTTTTTTTTTTTTGTCACCAAGTATTTTACAGGATTTGTCGTAAATGTAATATTTTTCAAATACTTTGCATTTTAAATAATACTATAAAATATCTTTTATTTAAAGAAAAATATTTTTCTATTTTTATCAATATATTCAGGCTTGGTATCCTGATGGGGATGGGGATTTCTGTGTATTTTCTGTTGGGATGTATGGGGATTTCTATGTATTTTCTGTAGGATATAAAGGGGATTTCTGTGAATTTTCTGTAGGGATGTACTGAGATTTCTGTATTCAAAGCTTTCGTTTCATAATTCTAGAAATAATGCGGAGATGTACACATTACATCAATAGACAAAAAAAAGACATGTCTGTATACACCTGCCTGACCAAAGACCTAAAAGGTACCGACAGAAAAAAAAGGTGAATTGAAATCCGAGAACCATACTTGAAGATAATAATTCAAATGCTTATGGCAAAATGTGTTTAAAGAAGATTAAATAAGTAAAGCAGCACAGGGTCACACTTGGCATAGTTGAATCATCTACATATATGTGTGATCCACAGGCGAATAATCTTTGTTCAAAATAACATCTCTGAATGAATGGCACTTACAAATTGAGTACCATTATTATTTCAAAAGAAAAACTAAAGGATAATCTAAGTGACATTTTTGTTAATAATAGTTAATATAAAATTTACATATATATTAATGATATTTTTACATTTAATTATTTATTTTGCAATTATTATTTATTCGGGGATTTCGTATTGTTTGCTCTAGATTTAGAAAGTGTAGCAGCATTCATCACTCTGTGATACAATAGACAAGCTAGATTGAGTATAGATGAAACATCGTTATCCTGCGAGCAATGTGCCCTGAAGTTAAGGCGAAAAAGAACGAATAGATACATGTCGATAGTGCCTTGTTAAATCGGCAGTCAGGCTAAAGGATTGTTTTTTCTGATTTTTCTCCTATAAAATTAAAAGGTAGAGCAGTTACTCATTAAAATCCTTTTGAAAGGGATTATTCTTGTAGTAAGTACAAATGTTGTAGATTCCTATCTACCGAATTATGCACCTCTATTAATTCGAATAATCTGAGATCACCTACAGTGTCAGCCACGAATGACCTTTAGGCAAATGTACTGCATTATATAAGATTGGCCTAAAGTAATTTTACCACTTAAATAGCAGGTATGAAACAGATTCAATGTTATTCAGTTTATAAAATGGGAAGCCTGTTACTCTGAAGCCATAATCTGAAGCCATAAATTTTTCCAAGGAAGGCAGGCACCTACTACCTGCTTTTCACTTTCCTAGACTTAAGAATTAAGACGGAAGAATTTTCCGGCCTATAGAGTTATCATGCATTCATGGCATGTCCTTAGAATTTGATTTGGAATTACTTGTTGGATTTCGAATTGAGCTCCTTTAATTCGTGTAAGTTCAACAAAAAAAATTATCGTTATTCTTTGTTTCCATTAAATAAAAATGTAGTACTGCTAAATAAATATGTAGTACTGCTTATTTTTCTGTGTGTTATGTATTTAGTTAAAAAAAACTAGGAAACATTAATGATAATAGAATATGTTACATAAATTTTAATCATTTTAACTATTTCTAAAAAATGATATCAGATGAATATATGTACAAAATATAAAAAATGCAAAATATAAAAAAAATACGAAATATAAAAAATTTTGTATTCTAAATTTAACCAAACAAAAAAAAAAAAAAAACACTAAATTAATCCACGTTAATAAAAAAAAATTGTTTGATTTGTCGCTCTACGCTCCTTGTTTGTATACTAGGACTAATTAGACTGAGATCTACAGTTTAAAGTGGATTCCAAACCACTAATGAATATTCATGATGCCGCCAGTTTCGAACCTGAAGCACTAATGGCCAAAACGCTAGACACTTGACTTCAGATCACTGCTTATAATAAGAGCAAATATGAAATTAAATTTAAATTTCATAGTAACTTTGATTCCCTTAATTCAGTCATTTGTTTTATGAAAATTAATACATTGAGAAACCTTTTATAATATCATACTTTACAAATAGCAAATTATGTTTTTATTCCTAGGAGTCGCAAACATTTCTAAGAAATGCAAAATAATAATAATCAATTTTCCTGTAAATTTTTTGTTTTTCTTAAATCTTCCAAGAAAGGAAGGTCTTTCAAAGGAAGGTCTTTTCAAAGGAAGATCTTTTAACTTTGTATCAAAAGAAGATTTTTTACTATTTTGAAATAAGGACATTCTAAGCTTCAGCAAATTACTTTCAATATAAACCCTACATATTTAATCAGTGAAGGAATATTTCATTGAACAATTTTTATGTTTATTCAATACCTTTTAAGATAAAAATATTGAAAAATAACAAAATAGTTAAAGGATATCTTAAAAACATTTCAAAAAGATATTTAAAGAATCTTTTAAAAGTTAGTGGTGTATTAGAAATTGAACTTCAGTAAATTTAATATAGAGGTTCTATATTAAATTTACTGCTTACTTTTATTTGGAGAGGATTAATTGGTTTGGTTTGCCGTAGTATGGTCATCATTTTGTGCACACTTTGTGCTAATTAGACCGGGAGCTACAGTTTAACGTAGATACCGTACCACCAACAAACATCCATGCAACTGCCGCGATTTGAATTTGAACGCTCTGGCCTGTGATACCAGCCAATTGGCCATCAAGCCGCAAAGGTTTGGATAGTATTGTGATTAGCATTTGGGAGCTTTCTGACAAAGATCAGTTTGCAACATTGCAAATTATCAGATCTGAAACTTTCCGCCATTATTGAATGACAAATCAGTATTCTAGAAAATATCCGTTTAAGTCTAGGATCAAACTCAAGAAAATTCTCTAACTAGCATTATCCCTCCTGAATAAATAAATAGAAAATTAAACAGTCCTAAAGTATGGCTATATTATATTAGCAATTGAATACATTTGTTTCTTGTTGCTGATAGATAAGCTTGCAGGATATGTAAAGTAAATTTTTAACGTTATATTTTCACGGCATTTTGAAAGAATATTTTAAGGATATTTAAAGAATCTTTTACAAGTTAGTAGGGCATTAGATTTAAAACTTCAGTTAATTTAATAGTATTCAGCATACTGGGCTTCCTGATGAAGGTCAATTTTGAAGCATTACAAATTACGCGATCAAAAACTTTCCACTATTATTGAGTGATAAATCCTTAAACTAGAAAATATTCTTTTACTTCAAGGATAAAATTCAAGAACAGTTTCTCTCTGTAGGGGTCCTTCTGAATAAATAAATAGAAAATTAAACAGTAGCCTAATATACGGCAGTATTATATTAGCAATGGCATACATTTGTTTCTTGTTTGCTGATAGTTCAGTTTGTAGGATGTGTAAAGCAAATTTGGAATGGATATTTTCACGACTTTTGAAAGAATATTTTAAGGGCATTTTAAAAATAATTAAAAAATTTGTTAAAAATTAGTGATGTATTAGAATTAAACTTCAGTAAATTTAATAGTAGTCAACGTACTGGGCTTTCTGATAAAGATCAATTTGAAACATTGCAAATAAATTCATCAGAATCTTTTCACCATTTATTGAGTGATAAATCAGTAAACTAGAAAATGTTCGTTTATATCAAGGATAAAAATTCAATCAATTCTTTCCTTTCCTGGAATTGTCCTTCTGAAAAATAAATAGAAAATTAAACAGCGTCCTAATATATTATGCCCTGGCTGTATTACGATAGCAATTGCATACATTTGTTTTTACAGCAAATTTATAATGGATATTTTCACGCCATTTAGAAAGAATATTTTGATTTGAGTTTTGTGAAGTTCCGTGGCTGCGCAACAGCAGTTAGCTTCTATCTGAAGGAATATTTTAAGGACATTTTAAAAAAGATATTTAAAGAATCTTTAAAAGTTAGTGGTGCATTAGAATTACACTTCAGTAAATTTAATAGTAGTAAGCGTACTGGCTTACTCATAAAGGCCAATTTGAAGCATTACAAATTACCTGATCAGAAACTTTTCGCCATTATCGAGTGATAAATCCATAATTTTGAAAATCTTCATTTACATGAAGGATCAAACTCAAGAAAATTTTCTCTCTGTCGTGGTCCTTCTGAAAAAATAAATAGAAAATTAAAGAGCGTCCTAATGTATAGCTGTATTATATTAGCAATTGCATACGTTTGTTTCTTGTTGCTGATAGTTAAGCTTGTAAGATATGTAAAGTAAATATTTAACGACATTTTCACTGCACTTTTGAAAGAATATTTTAAGGATATTTTTAAAAGGATATTTAAAGAATCTTTTAAAAGTTAGTAGTGCATTAGATTTAAACTTCAGTAAATTTAATAGTTGTCAGCGTACTGATAAAGATCAATTTGAATCATTGCAAATAACCTGATCAGAATCTTTCCGCCATTTATTGAGTGATAAATCTGAAGTCTAGAAAATCTTCTTTTTCGTTAATGTTCTCTCCCCTCACGTTGTCCTTCTGAATAAATAAATAGAAAACTAAACAACGTCCTAATGTATGGCTGTATTATATTAGCAATTGCATACATTTGTTCCTTGTTGCTGAACTATTACTCCAGATAATAGATAGGTAACAATGAATCTTATTCTATCAAATATGGGATATTGTTTCACTTAAGGAGTAAATAAGAAACCCTATATATGTTAATATGATGACCTAAGTATTTTTTTCCATCATTCTCAGGTTTCTCCATTTGCAGTAACTTTCTCTCCATATGAGTTATTTAATTATCTCTCTATCTCAATAAAAAACACAGAGTGCTGTGCTGCTGAGAAAATTAGGTGGATGGTCGGCTATTTGTCTCCATTTTCACCCAACAGACTTTTTTTTAACGATCTTTTCTTTAAGTCAACAGTTTTCCTCACATAATTGAATAAAACCTGGGTTTTGCCCATTAGGCCAACTGCAAAATAAAAAGCATTGCACTTAAAATTTAGGGAAGCCTATACAAGAATATTTTTATTGCGACTTTGCACTTACTTATTGCTAATGTACTTATACAGTCTTATTAAATTTAAATTTATTCGAGTTTTTATTTATTATCTGTTAAATAAATGTTGGAGGTATTTAAAAGATTTGTGTCAAATTAGAATTGTTTTACATTTATCCATAAGCAAAAATTTTTGAAAAGATTTCAATAATAAGGAAGATCAGTAATATCAATTTCAGGAGAAATTAATATTGGGGTTAGGCAGTAAATAATAATGGATTTATAATAAATGTATTTTATATGGTTTCCATATGGATTTATAATCAAATAATTTTACGTTTCCGGTAAAAAGAATTAATTTTATGGTAGCATTTAAAAAAAAATTTATTTCAATTGCTATCCTTTAAAATAAAAAATTTCAATACTGCTAGTTACTAACTATTTAAAATTAACTGTCTTCAAACAAATTATAAACTATGGATACTGTGAATATTAATATGAATCTATGGATTTACAATAAATTTTATTATAGGGTTTCCATATGGATTTATAATCAGTTTGAGCGTTTCTTGAGTTTGATAATTTTAACGTTTGTGTAAAAGAATTAATTTTATTGTTGCCTTTTAAAGGCATTTATTTTCATTGCTATCCTTTAAAATTAAAATTTCAATACTTCTAGTTACGAACCATTTAGAATTAACTGTGGTCAAACAAAATATAAATAATGTCATTAAAAAAGAATAAAAATATAAAAAAAAAAAATATGCGTTATTGTAATTCATATTTGTTTTGCCCGACTCGTGATTCAGTGGTAACTTGCGCCGCTGATGAGCATTACGACCGAGGTTCAATCCACTGTTGTAGATACTGTTTCAAAAAACGAAGAGGCTCAATGGCGTTTGTGTTGTCCAGCATCATGCCTCGTTAGATGGATTACACGGTGGGAATTTTCCGGAATTTTTCACATACGATACTCAAATGAGAGATATTTCTCCATATATTTATTTGCCCATAAATCCTCCCGAAGCCACTGCCCTCCTTCTTCAGCGACATGGAACCAAATCAGACTTCTACCTACGGGTGCTCCATCTCAACAGAAGCTGTCCCTTTTCCTCCATCCATGAATAAATACTCATGGGATGTCCGTCCCGCACTGTAGGATACTGAGAATTAAACACAACATCAAATTTGTTTAAGTTTTTCAAATATCCTAATATGTTCAGTAACTGTAAGTCATTCAGTGTAATTGTGTTACCACGAAAGTTTAATCGCTATTCTATTACAAAAACTTTTTATTTCTCGAACTTTAATAATAAAAAAGTAATTTTTTTAAATTTTTTTAAAAAAAATAATAAATTTTAAATAAGTTTACAAAACTGAAAATATGCTATTTATTATAAATTAAGAATTTCTTAAAAATTCTTCGAATAATAAAAAATACTTACGGAAGTAGCAGTTATAGTAGAATAAAACATGTGAATAGTGAAAAAAGGAGACTTTTTCTTCATTGGCGCTACAGTCTCATGGTGGGCCAATGCCGTATTCCTACCAGCAGATTTCGAGACAGGATATATTTTCTTTTTACTGAGTAGGGTTGTTAGCCATACGCTCAACGTTCTACAGTCACATTAGACTGAGACCTACGGTTTAAAATGGATTTCGAACCACAGCAAATATCCATGGCACTGAGGAGACTCGAACCCGAAACCTGTGGTACCCAGCGCCAGTTACTCGGCGATCAAACCCCTCCCCCTCAAAGAAAACCGACATGTTAAGTTATGTCGCATTTTTTGTGTAACTGTTTTGTTACATAAAAAAATGCGACATAATTTTAGCTTAATATGTTAAAATTTTAACAATTTTAACTATTTTTGCTGTTAAAATTACTAAGCTGTTAACTATTTTTATTAGAAAAACAAATTAAAAATTTCGTCAAAAAAGCTTGCATTAAAATTTAAATACCATATATTTTGAAGTTTAAAGAGAGAGTCTGTACAAAAATATACACTTTATATACAGTGATAATTTAATTTATTTAAAGACACAACTCATTCAAAGACTCATTCACTCATTCAAAGACAAAGACTTTTGAATGCATGCAATAGCATGAGAATGGGAAAGTTGAAAGTAACAACGAAAAAAATTTATAAATATATCATGCCCTCAAAATAGAAAAGTCTTGCCATTACACGTACATGCTGATAAAAAGTCCGTTCTTTTACAAAAGTAATTCAAGTTGAAACTCGATATTTACGTTCCTCCCATTCGTTTCATTGATTGAAAAAGAACGTCTTCCTTCATGTACCATTAGCCACCAAACAAAGTGTGACATCCACTGAAATTGTCTCGTAAATCTCATTTCATCGCCAAAGAAGTTATTATTCAGAAATTGAGTGTCGCACAAAGAGATAAATTTCAGCTGTCACGAACGAGTGCCGTCGATGTCCGAAGTTGTGACAGAATTATTAACTAGATAAAAAGAACTTGTTATTATTTCACATCTCAAATATACAAATATTTAAATAAGATTTTGAAATAAATTTTGTACAATGATCATTCAAACGTTTATTGTCATAGAAGAGAAGTATGCGTGTTGATTCAATGGTCATATAAATTTTGAAGGATGGTGTTGCTTATTAAAACAATTTTTATAGGAATGTAGGGTCGGAAGTGACGTACAAAAAATGAGACATTAAAAGAAAAACATTACTTATGTGCAACATCAACATTAGTTAAGTGTTTCTTTGATTCAATATTTACAATTTTCTTTTCTTTCATTCTACGCCCGTCTGGGACTGTTCAGCCATACGACGACGTGGCCACCCTGTAGAGTGCTGTAATGTCATCAGACACATCGATAAGTTCAGTGCAGTTCGAAGGTCATCGCCACTACTAATACTACTACTATTATTACTACTACACCACAACACATCACTGCACCTAGTAATGAGTTCTTATTTACATCTGATTGCGCTCTATAATGCTCTACAGTCATATGAGACCGATATTTACGGCTTAAAATAGATTCCAAAACCACTACAAACATCCATGGCATCGCTGGAACTCCAACCAGAAACTGTGGCACCGAGTGCCAGAGCGCTGGACACTCGGTTATTCAGGCTCCAACAGATGACCGCAGTCCATATTGGCAATATGACATCATAGGCAAATCCCATCCGAAGCCAAACCAATGTGGTGGAGTTGTGTCTGCAGACAATCATGGCCTTCCAGGTACATTGTGATTCTGCCCCTCGTGTCAAGGCTTTTCCATATTTTGATTGCGTCTAAAGTCCTTGAGGCTTTTGCTGGAGAAGTTGTCGATGGCTGCAGCGATATGGTTGAACAGTGTCAGTGGAACCTCTGGATGGTTGGATTCGGCCCCGCGCTTTGCCATGACACCTGTTCTCTCATTACATTTACGCTCCCACATTATAATAAGAAGCCATTGCAAATGTTGTGCTCAGCCGTAGGTGAGCAGTTCTGCCATTACAGCACTGGACTGTGGGCTAACTGTGTTGGGCTGTGCTGAATGTGCTGTTAATGCTGAAACGACCACCTGGTAATCGATGAAGAAAACAACCAATCTCGAGGGTAGATCAAGAGCTAGTAGTTGTTTAGAAGACTCCTGGGCCGCACATGTTTGTTCACAATTGTTGCTGGTTGCCATAGCCAGAAAGTTTTCAAAGAGACTGCAATGCCATCCGGCACTGATTCCTTTCACCTCATCAATGTTTACAATAGATACTCGAAACAGAACGAATCCACCAACAACGTTAATGTATGCCTGGTAACATCGAAGGAGTGATTGGAAAATGTTTCAAAGATACCAGGCATTTCGCTCACTCTTACATTCACAATGGATATACGTAAGTCTTCAAATGAGTCAAATGTAGTCTTATAAATGGAAAACACAATTGCAAACACAGTTTAAGAATAAAAATAGTGTACGTATAGGAGTTGGTAACCAGATGGCTTGAAACTCTTCATGTGACGGAAATTAGTTTGCTCAATGTACCTGGCTGTTTTAAGAAATTCGTTTAAAAATGTATCGTTTCTTAACGTGACACTTCCGACCCTACGTTTCTACACAAAAAAAGTCGTATGCTTCACCATTCTGCACCATTCATCACAGTTCCACGACCATTAAATCTTCCTGTATATAGAAATATAAATGAAATATATACCATATAATCTTCCTGTATATAGAAATATATGTTCATGCTACGGATGAGCCCCATAATTCAATCGACCAGAGATTTTCGTGCTGGATTCAAGGAATACAAAAAGACAATGATGCCTTTGGGAGTAGTAATATTATATTTTTAAATTTAGGTGACAAAATGTGGGTGTAATAAAGAAGCTTCCTCCCTCCTTGATGTACCATAAATAACACTGTCTGGATAATACTAGTCAAGATGTTTGATATTTAAAACAAAAATTTTTTGCACTTGGTTCATTTAACTAAAAACTATATTTAAACTGACTACTTATTATATAAAAATTTTAGTAAGGAAATATATTACTTTATATTAAATATAATTTAAATGTGAGAAATACATATTATTAAATATATGTTTTTCATTAATTTGGGCTTCTTAGTAATTAAACAAATTTGAAGAAAATAATAACACTAAATGATAATATTAAAATACATTAAATTAAAATTCCAGTCAAAATATTATTCCCTACACAACTACAAATTTTAAATTTAAATGTAATTTATATGTTTATTCTAAATTATAGTTATTATTGGATGTTGGAAGTTTGCAGCACATATATATATATATATATATATATATATATATATGTGTGTGTGTGTGTGTGTGATTGTGTTCTTGTGTGGTTGTGTGTGTGTATGTGGAAGGGTGTAGTATCAGAGATGATTAAACATTCACATACAATCACAAAAAATAATTAATTACGACACAAACATGCAACAAACATCAATAGTACTGACGTACTTTTTACCAAAGAATGAGTAACGCAGAACAATTTAGCAGAATAATTTTGTAGCCATTTTTGAATTTGATTACTGATTTCTTTCTTCTCACCAAGATTTGTGATTTACTGATATATCCTCAGTTAAAACTATTTTTAGCTTAATATCAGTGATTTCTGTATTATGGGTTTATAATAATAGGAACAATTGAGCAGAATAATTTTGTTCTCTAGCCATTTTTGAATTTGATTACTGATTTCTTTCTTCTCAGCAAATAAAAAATGGCAAGATTTGTGATTTACTGATATATCATCAGTTAAAACTATTTTTAGCTTAATATCAGTGGTTTCTGTATTATGTGGTTTATAATTATTCTAAATATTTGTGTGCGAAATTCGTCTGTGTCATACGTCAAGCAGTTCTTCTGACACAGACACATTTATTAAATTAACAGTCTTCTTCTGGTTTTGATAGCAATTCAATACCGTTTGCACTTATTTTAAATTCGCCCTATTTTAAAATATCAGTTCCAATTATCACATCTAGATTCATATGCGAATTATTAATTACCCATATATATGTCTCAAAAATGGCATTTTCGATTTCAGTCTTGGCTTTAAAGAATCTATGGGCTGAATCTGACTATTACCAAAAGCTGTTAATTTTTTTTTGTAGAGTTCAACAATGGGCGTCAAAGAATCTGATAAACAGTTTCTCTACTAAACTTACAGAACTACCAGTATCAATAAGAGCATCAGAGGTATGACTATCAATATTAACAATTTTGTGCATGTCAAGTTCTCAACTGACAGTGGCAAGCTCGTTAATAACTTCAATTTTAACTTCAGGTTTGTCAAAGAGACACTGAGAGCCATTTTGCTCCAAATTATTGGAACGAATTCATTTAATACCTTTGTTTTTATGAAAATATTCTCTTGGTTTATGATTAATTGTAGCAACAAATGCGTGTATTTTTTATCTACTTTAGTATTGACTTCACCTTTGTTCTTAAATTTATCGTCAAAATTTGTAATACTTTTAGTAGTTGATGATGCATTACCCTGTCTTACGTTTATACATTTATTATTATCAATAATGTCAAAATGAGGTAGACTTCTTTTGATCATTTAACACTTTTTCATAAATTTTAACTTTTTTTAAATACAGAAATATTTTTGCATGCATATAAAGTCGATTTATTACGATAAGAATCAGGAATACCATTAATACAATGTTCAATAAATGATTGATCCTCCATTAGAAAATTGCCCTTGGCAGCAATTTCATATATTGCTAAAAATGTTCAAACTACGTTCCATTTGGTTGCATTTTTTTTTTTGCATTTCTTATGAATGTCAAAAGAACTAAATTGATCGAAAACTCTTATGTTAACGCCTCTTTCAAAGTCGAAAATGTAAAAATATTATGTAAAGTTTGAATGAAAATCGGAACGGCACCTTGCACTAATCGCTTAACGCAAATAGTTTTTCAGCCTCAGTAATTGTTGAAATAAAAATAAAATGTTCTTTGACATCGCGAAAAAAAACAACAATTGGTTGACTAATTATCGGCGCCAATAAAAAGGACACATAGTCAAAACAATCTCTCGCAATAACAAGTAATATAAAAAAAAAATTTTAAGTCAATTCCTACTTTTTTTTTCACTATATTGCAGATAGTTTTTTATAAATAAAGTTTAAATTTTCCTCTTACATTTAGCTCCATCTATTGGTGCTAACTGCAATTTAAATCTGAAAAAACTAAAATTAATTTATTAAATTTAATTAATGAATTAATATTTGAAAAAACTGTATTAAAATCAAATGTCATCCACTACAAGTTCAAAAAAAAAAAAGGTATTCGAACTTGAGGGGAGGAATAAAAAGTATTTTATGAACGATTGAAAATTTGAACAAGACATATATAGGGAGAGTGTGAACTATTAGTTGGAATTGAAAAAGAATTATCATCGTTGATTCCGGGCTTCGATGAATGCTCTGCTTGTGAGTATTCCACAAAGATCACTCGTATTTGATGAATGGGATGTTTGAGGTTGTAAATCAGGATAAATTTCTTTTCTATTTCAGGATCTATTTTATGCTGAGGTATTAGTTTCACTTTGTTGGGAAGGAAAAATTTCTATTTCTTCATCATCTGTTAAATGGGGGAAAATAATTTTTCAAAATCTATTTCTAACCTAGTAGAATTTGGACAAATCTACTGGGTTAGCAAATATTCTATCGTTTAACTCGGTTGCAGTACCAGCACAATCGATACCTAAACAATTATATAATGTTAATTATTCAGTTAGGTTTAGCTATTTCAAAACATTTTTTTACCCTTTTTAGCATTGAAATCGTCAGGAAAGCTAGAAAAATGTTTCCTTTTTTTAATGCAATTTTTTTATCATAAGGATAGTCGTATATAATTTGATGTTTTACTGCAGTAGAAGGCGCAATTTTAAAAAAAAAAAACCTTGTGGAAACTATCGTAGGAATTTCTAAAGGATGACCATTTTCAAAAGTTTACAGAAAGCAAAAAATAATTAGGACATACACACCAATTTGTTGAGGTCTTTGAAAGAATAACCAGAACAAACTTTTCATCCTTTGTCCTAGCCCCCTAATGAGGAAGGGTGTACCATCATAGATGAATAAATATTCTGGTACAATTGCAAAAAATATTTAATTATGACATATAAAAGATACGTAATAACCAATTAATACATCAATAGCACAAACCAGGTCAAATCGTTCACCACACACTTTACTCTACTATCATGTACCGAGGTATGTACTGTTGTTGCTTATCCCCTTGATTTAGAATCCTAAACCAAGTCCAGTAGATCATGCTGCATCAATAAATCGTAAACGGTTCCCCTCATTCAACAGTTGCCTCACAGAGGCACCAATACAATCAATGAGATGAGAGGAGACGCGTTCTCAATGACAAAGGGTATACGTCTTCTCGTCTCCATTGAAGGTCAAACTCTTAGTGTGGCCAGTCCTTAGTCTAGCTAAAGTCGTTTGAGCAGATCTAGGACATGAGCACTGCAAGGACATACCAGGATATTTAGCGACGTACGATGCATGCTTGGTGGCGACCTCCAAGCGGTATTCACTCTGACTAAAGTCATGGAATGAACCTCTGAAGCTAACAGATTGGAAGAAGAAGCTTTGGGAAACACAACCTTTCCTAGCGAGCAGATCGCAATTTCCTTTCCTTAGATGCCCACATGGGAGGAGGTATGTGCTTCTCTAGGAAATTAAGCGCCGTCTAGTTATCATGTGCTGAATTTGTCAGCTGGATGCTGTTGCACATCTAAAAAGTTGTCTAATGCATGGCATCTAACACCACGGCCCGCACAGTAAATAAATAAATATATACATAACAGGTGGGCTAAAAGGTTCGTAGTCTGACACATAGATGGCGCTACTAGTATTAAATCCATATAATTTTTAGTTAGCCTTAACCTTCAAAAGACACGTGTATAAATTTGACAGCTGTTGCACTATTAGTAAGTGAGTTATAGCATTTTTAGTGTTCATTACGTGCAGTCCACTCGGCTGACTGTCGATTGAACTCCGGTGTGAAATGATGGAGCCATGTTTCATCCATTGTCACATATCGACGCAAAAATTCGGGTTTATTGCGATTGAACAGCTCCGAAGACTGCTTAGAATCATCAATTCGTTGTTGTTTGTTGTCGATTGTGAGCTCACGCGGCACCCACTTTGAACAGAGCTTTCGCATATCCAAATATTCATTCACGATATGTCCAACACGTTCCTTTGATATCTTTAGGGTCTCAGCTATTCAATCAACTTCACTTTACGGTTAAAATTATTTTGTTGACTTTTCATGTTTTCGTCGTTAACAGTCTCTTTGTGGCGTCCACTGGGCGTGCATTGTCCTGGTGCTCATTTCGCCTCGTTTAAATTTAGCAAACCACTTCTCGATTGAAATTTTCCTGGTGCAAAGTCCGAATAATATTTATCAAGCCAAGCCTTGGCTTCAATACTGTTTGTTTTTGCCAAAAAGCAATGCTTTATTAACACACGAAATTCCTTTTATCCAATTTTTTGAAACTAACAAAAGTTGCTTCACTAAAAATGCTATAACTCACATACTAATAGTGCAACAGCTGTCAAATTTATACACGTGTCTTTTGAAGGTTAAGGCTAACTGAAAATCATACCGATTTAATACTAGTAGCGCCATCTATTTGTCAGCATATGAACTTTTCAGCCCATCTGTTTTG
Source organism: Caerostris extrusa (assembly GCA_021605095.1). Classification (NCBI taxonomy): domain Eukaryota; kingdom Metazoa; phylum Arthropoda; class Arachnida; order Araneae; family Araneidae; genus Caerostris; species Caerostris extrusa. The sequence goes on from BPLR01002393.1 coordinate 35,992, forward strand.
CGTAATATTCACATACTTTATTCACATGGAAGTATTCTACAAAATATAAATATTATATTAAAATAATTTTTGTACAAATTCCACACTACATTGCAAAAGTTCAAGTGAAAAGTTTGCAAATAAAATTTGCACTCAAGTAAATTCTACAATATATTTATTGACTTATTTACACGAGTTAGGAAAACCTTTTATTATGTTTCATTATTTTTTGTACATTTCTTACAAATTTATATAATAATTATATTGAACTCTTTTTAATTGAAATTTTAGCTCATATCTGTAATTTTTATTTGAATATTTTCGTGTTCATGCATACAAATTAAATAAGAATATGATTCAAAGTTTAAAAAAAAAGTTGTTTAAATGACAAGATTTATTGTTGTAAGTGATTTTTATATAAATATCTATGAATAATTTTATATTATGTAGTTATTCTAATTTTTAAATGTGCAATAAAGAATTTGTATAAATTAATATGCTAAATTAAATGCTCTTATTATAATAAAATTATTATTTCATGAATTTGAATGTTATTTCTTAATTTGCTTAAATATAATTCTTGTGAATTCTTCGAAATTCAATACAAGATATTTTAAATTTGAATTACATACATTACTTAATATATTCCGGATTTCTCAATATTTCAGGATTTTAATGTTTGAAAAATTAAAGTTAATTTTATATACATAAATAACATTAACAACAAAAAATATGTGAAGTGTTCTCTTATTTAAGGTAGAACAATATAATTTTACAAAAACATAATTTAATCAATAAATTCATGTTCAGAAAAGAAAAAAATATCAACTAAAAAAATACTCTAAATCTTTCTGGGAACATATTTCTTTGAACTTTTATAATAAAAATGATATATGATAATAGATGAATGGCAATTCATGTTTTACTTTCATGAAATTTCTTGAAATTCAATTCAGTTTCTATAAAATTATGCTATTTTTCATACCCAGACATCTTTGTTGTCAAATTTTGGAATATCCTAAATGTCAAGTATAATATACACGCGTGTCAAATTTATTGTTGTAAATAATTCTTAGACAATTCATATTTGTTTATTTTAAAATAAAAATATTTATTTATTATTTCCCTCTAACAAACATTTATTATATTGTAAAAAAAAATAAAAAATGCTTTAAACTTATAAAGAAAGCCTAAAAATGTATTTCCTAAAAACTTGATTGTTATTTTGCTAAATATTGAAACATGTATTTATTTTACTTTTTATTGCAGGAAATTTAAATTATAATTGCTTGTGTATAAAACGTAAAATAATAAAAAATTGCACATTGTTTAATTTTTTAAGTTATTTTTTTAAATATTTAATTTAATCCTAGTCTAGACGATTAATTATTATAAATATTTTCAACTTGCATAATTGCAAGTTCTTAATTCAAAATGCAAGCAACGATTATACTACTGCGCCCAAAAAGAAAGATCAATTATTATTATTTTTTTCAAAAACTCTTTATTTATTCTTCCAATTTTATTTCATCGCTTTCAAAGTAATCCCCTCCGGACACAATGCACTTATGCCAATGTTTTTCCAATCTTCAATGCATGCTAAAAAGTCATCGGCAGGGGATGCCTTCAAAGCGCGCGGCGATTCACGTTGAATCTCTTCAATCGACTCAAAACGGTGTCTCCGGAGTGGTCTTTTGAGTTTAGAGAATAGCCAGAAGTCACACGGTATGATTACAGTGGTGGAATGGATGGGTTTTAGTTTTGGCGAAAAAGTCACGAAAAATCAATGCAATCGAGATTTTAATCGGTACCAATCGAGATTTGACGCGTTTGAGGCCTAAAACCAAAATGGAATTGACCGATCCTTTTGAAATTCCAGCATCATCAGAAAGACCTCTAATTATAAATCGACGGTTTGGAAGAACCATCTTTAATTTTCGCTTCGTCGGTTGAGGTGGATAGTCGACCAGAGCGTTCTTCGCCTTCAACGCGTTCTTCTTCTTTGAACTGTTTATACCACTTCTAAACATTTCTTTCCGATATAAAAATGCTCTCCCGAATGCCTTCTGAAACATTCTATGCAACATTCAACGTTGAATGCATGTTCTTTGTTCGATTAATTTCAGACTATTTAAAAAATCGCCGGAATCAGTTCTAGCATCTCACAAAGCCAAACGTAACTCAAACACTAACGAATATTTTGACGTGAAATTTCGCACAGATGTCAAAGACAGTGCCAGCAACCTAAAAAAAAAAAAAAATTTTTAATTTCATAAGCCCCGGTAATTTTAAATTGAAAATTGGTCTTACTTTTTGTACACAGTAGTAAATAAATTATAAATTTAAATGAAATTAAACAATAAAAAGTTGAAAAAATTGATGAAAGAACATAATTGGACTTTTTCACTGTTCTAAATAATTATTTTTTAAGAATTAAATAATATGAACAGAATTTATTTTCATTAGAAAACATTTTTCGCTTTCAAGTAAAATTTATTTAATTATAATGTTTAATATCACATTAATTTAAATAGAGTATAAATTAGAAGAATGATTACGATTAAAATTCTCTGGAGTATCGATGTTAAAAAATGTAATCCATATTATTTCCCTTACTACAATAAAATTACTATATTCGATAATATGAAAAAAAAAAACAAATTTTAAGATGGAATTAAATCAAATTTCTTATTTGAATTTCATTTATTTTATTTTAAAAAGAAAAAAAACTAAGTATATTCATTTTGAGGAATAATTTAATTTGTATTTAATAATAGCTTTAATTTAATAAATTGTAATAAATTCAAAAGGAATTTTTAATTATAATATAATAAAATTAATGTTTCTTTTTTCATTCATATTTCTAATATAATATCTTAAGTAACGTTTTCTAATAGTTTTTATTAATTGAAATAAATTTGTTACTTAATTTAAAGATTGCGTAAATGGAATTTTTAAAGTAATAAAAAAATTTAAATGCGCCTTAAAGGATGAGTACTAAATTATTATAGTAATTATGAATATTAAGATAATAATAATTAATTACTGTGAGTTCATTAACAATCATCGCAATTAAGTTGAAATAATCATTTCTTGAAGTATTAAACATAAATATTAAAATAAATATAATAAAATATTAAATATTAAAATAATAAATATTTTTTAGAAAAAGCTAAAAAAGAAATTTGCTGTCGAAAATAAAGGGACTTCAATATGAAAAGAAATTTTAATCTTATTTCTTCAATTAATAATTGTTATTTTCAAGTTTACCTATTAAAATGTGTAATAAACAAGATTATTACAAAACGATAAAATGAAAGACAACTATAAATGTAAATAAATAAAAATAATTTATATTCTTATTTAATTTAATATAATTCCACATATTGCAAATGTTTAAATTAAGTAAGTTTATGTTTAATGAATATAATTCTTTTTGTACTGAATTTTTGTGCATTGCACATTAGGCGATTTTTTAATTTGTATATATATATATATATTAAAAATTGCAAATAAATTTTTCTGAGAAGCATAAATTTGAACATTTCTTTTTTTTTCCCCCTATGTTTATTTATATTATTTATTTAAAAATATTTTATTGTAGATATATGATTTTTATGGATATAATATTTTTAAAAAATTATAAAAATTAAAACAGAATTATTTAAAAACAAAATCATTAAATTTTTATATAAAATTGAAATTTATATAAAACAGAAATTATTAATTTTTTTTTTATATTTAGAATTACTTTTTTAACCACCAAACAATTTATGCGCAATAATTATGCATTAGCGTGTAATTATTATCCAAACAGTGCTTTTAACTTTGATTATATTATTGTTATATAGATAATTATTGTCTTATATTTACATAAATTTTTTTTACTAATTTTTAAATTTACAAAGAAGTTTTACGAGATGCATAAATTTGAACAATTATTTTTCCCTATGTTTATATTATTTATTTTAAAATATATTATTTTAAATACTATATGGTCAAAGATAATTTATATAAAGTAGAAATTATTAAATGATTTCTATATTTAGAAATATTATTTTAATCCCAAATTAATTACATCCTTAATAATTATACATTATTGTATAATTATTATTCAAACAATGCTTTTAACTTTGATTAGTACTCTTATTTTAAATTAGAAAAGTAGAGTAAGAATTTTGATACAATCTTTGACAGAAACCTTATTTACCACCTTCTTACAGTTCACTTAAACAAGGAAAAGTAATATGTAAAGTAACTTGTTCATTAAAACATTGTTTTGTTAATGTTAACTTTGAAAGTTCTTTGTTTATCATAACAATAAGACAAAGAGCTTTCAACAAAAGATAAGAATACATTTTCATTCTCAGAAATGGCAAGTTTTCAGAGTTTTTAAAAGCAACTCAGATAATTATTGTAATATGTTTCCCTTTCTTATTTTCATTCGTTTCTTTTCTGAGTTTTCGTTGCATTTAGTAAATAGCTTTTCAGTTTTATAAATTTTCTGTTTGCTCGTTAATTAACATTAATTGCTTAAAGAGCAAAGGAATCCTTTCAAATTTTGCAGTCTTTCTAATATAATAAAAAAACGTACTTCATAAGTTTATAGAATTTTCATGAGAATTTCGAAAACCCATTTTTATTCCCATTAGGGTAATGTTGGCAAAAATTATGTATTTAAGTTTTAATCATATACGTATCAAAATGGCAATAATTTTTCCTCTTTTGATTGAGCAACGAATTTAATTTATTCCATTGCATATATCAATACTCCCTCAAACTGCAAATTGTTTCTACAATATTTGCATAAAAATTTAAAAGATGATTATAACTAAGAAGGAAGGTAAATATAAATGAAGAAAAGAAAGCTATAAATTAAGAATAAGATTTTCAATGTCAGAAATGGCAACATAGTTTTTAAAAAGCAATTCAGATAACTGAAATAATTCTTATTGTAATATGTTTCCATTTATTATTTTCATTTTTTTTTTTTTTTTTTTTTTTTTTTTTTGTTGGATTTAATAAACAGTTTTTAGTTTTATAAATTTTCTGTTTGCTCGTTAGTTAACATTAATTTTATAAGTGCAAGAATTCCTTTCAAATTTTACAGTCTTCATATTATAACAAGTAATATAAAAAGAAAAAAAATTAAGTCAATTCCTGCTTTTCCCCCTATATTGCAGAAAGTCCTTTATAAATAATTTTCATTCATTTTTTTAAGTTTATCTGGCGCCATCTATTGGTAGATATATGCAACTTAAATCAAAAAAAAAACTAAAATTAATTAATTAAATTTAATTACTGAATTAATATTTGAAAAAACTGTATTAACATCCAGTGTCATCCACTACAAGTTAAAAGTTATTTGAACTTGAGTGAACGAAAATAAAAAGTATTTTATGAACGATTGAAAATTTATACAAGATATATATAGGGAGAGTATGAGCTAATAGAAGGAATTGAATAGAGAGCATTCTTAATAAATTTATGAGAGAAATTTTTATGAGAATTTGGAAATCTTTTATTCCCATTATGGTAATACTGGCAAAAATTATGTATTTAAGTTTTAATCACATACGTATAAAAATGGCAATAATTCTTCCTCTTTTGATTGAGCAACGAATTTAATTTATTCCATTGCATATATCAATACTCCTTTAAAACTGCAAATTGTTTCTACAATATTTGCATAAAAACTAGTAAAAAGATGATTATAACTAAGAAGAAAGGTAAATATAAAGGAAGAAAAGAAATCTAAAAATTAAGAATGCATTTTCATTCTCAGAAATGGCAACTTAATTTATATGAGAAATTCAGATAACTGAAATAATTCTTATTGTGACATGTTTACCTTCTTGTTTTCATTTGGATTTTTTTTTCTGGTTTTTCGTTGCATTTAGTAAACAGTTTTTAGTTTTATAAATTTTCTGTTTGATCATTAATTAACATGAATTGGTAAAAGAACAAGAATTTCTTCCAAATTTTGCAGTCTTTCTAATATAAGAAAATACATACTTCATAGGTTTATGGAATTTTGAGATTTTGGACACTTTTTTTTTTTTATCGCCATTATACTAATGTTGCCAATAATTATGTATTGAGTCTTAATCATGTACGTTTCAAAATGGCAATAATTATTCGTCTGTTTGATTCAGCAGCAAAGAATTTAATTTTTTTCTATTGTATAGATAAATATTCCCACAAACAGTAAAGTGTTTCTACCATACTTACATATAATTGATAAAAAATAATTATAACTAAGAAGAAAGGTAAATAAAAGGTCAGTAAAAGATAAAGAATACATTTTCATTCTTAGAAATGACAACGCAGCTTTACAAGCAATTCAGATAACTGCAATAAGTCTTATTGTGATATATTTCCCTTTTTATTTTCATTTGTTTATTTTCTTTCTTATTTTAATTCCCTTTCTTATTTTAATTTGTTTATTTTGTTTATTTATTTGATTTTTCATTGCGTTTAGTAATAGTTTTTAGTTTTCATAAATATTTTATTTGCTCGTTAATTAACATTAATTTCTAAAAGAGCAAGAATTCCTTTAAAATTTTGTATTTCTACTAAAAGCAAATAAATTACATCATAAATTTCTTGAATTTTCATGATATTTTGGAAACTTTTTTTTAACTTTTTTTTTTTTTTTAGTAATGTTGGCAAAAATTATGTATATTAAGTCCAAATCATATGTTTCAAAACGACAATAATTCTTTTTTTTTTAATGAACAACGAATTTAATTTATTCTATTGCATATATCAATACTCCCTCAAAACAGGAAAGTGTTTCTACAATACTTACATGAAAGATAATTATAACTAAAACTAAGATAAATACATGAAAACACGAAACAGTTCTTTTATTAAGAAAATAAACCCTTAAGTGATCATCAAATCTTTTTATCGAATTTTAAATTATCTCTCATCAGGCTGTTGTCCCCACAGAAAATTATTCCAACCCTGACGATCGAAGCTAATTATGAACCGAACTCAGTAATTCAATTTTCCATTCCTGCTCTATGCAATAGATGTTGAAATCAGTTGAGTTGTTATTAATTGGAAGTGGCAGGTGTTTCTATTGAATGCGCAAACACGAACGATTCAGTGTTATTTCATTTGAATCGTTCTGTTTATTCAAGTTCAGTAGCCATAGGCATTCAGATCTCTAAGCAACTGTGCACAAAACTTTATTGCGACCATTTACTCTCTCCAGTTAGTTAAACACTGAAGACATACTGCTATTAAGATAAATATTTTAATGTAATTAGCTGAAGCATTGGGAGACAGAAATTTGCTCTGTAAAAGTTACAATAAATTGAGTGTTGAATTATACGAATTTCTAAAAGGTTTTTTTTTATATTAAAAATAGAAAATTAGCATTCAAGAAATTTTGTTAAAACATATAATTTCAGCTAAAATACATACACATAATTTAATATAATATTTAATAACATTAAGTTCAATGATAAAGTAAAATCAAAACATTTATAAGGAAAGTTATAATATGGTAAGAACATACTGCAGTTTTAGGTTATTATTGTAAAATTAATTTTTTTCTGCAATAAATATAATATTTTCTTTAATAATTTCTCTATATTATTTTCTTTCTTTATTTTTTATTATTTTTTTAATGAAATATTTAAATGTATCAATTGGTTGATCAATTGTTGTCAAATTTTTTCTATGGCATTTAAAATTATATGTTAATATTGCTTTTTTCAAAAAATACGATTAAGGATAATATTCGTATAATATTCTTTGATTTTTTTTTTAAAAATCATTTTATTTAAAAAATAAAGCTATTTGTAAAATATAAATTGATAAAATTACCGAATTTTATCTGAGAAAAATAAAGAGAGAAATAACCACAAAATAAAGAAATGTGATGATTAATCTAATAAAAAACATAATATCTTTGTATAATTAAAAATTGTATTATAATTAATAAAACTTATATTTGTACAACATCGATGTTTAATTTAAATGAATATGCCTTTAAATGAATTTTATCAACTGCGAGTAAAATATTCATATAATTTAATAATGTTAACTTCAACGAAAAAAGTAACTTATAAAGAGCCTGATGGTCAGTGACTGTTCTGTGCCACATGTTTTGTGTTCCAATCCTGGAGGTGCCATGGATGTTTGTAGTGGTTTGGAATCCATTTTATACTGTAGGTTCCAGTCTAATATGACTGTATAGCGTTAAATGTAGGGCTGATAACCCTACCCCGATTAATGATAATAAATCTTTGTTTTTTAATTTTTTTTATTGAAAAAAACCTTAAAACTCTTTTTTTTTTTAAATTTTAAATTTTAAATTTTGAGAAAAATAACGCCGAATAAAATCTAATATAATAAATAAATATAGATAATAAAGAACTGTGTTATAATTAATCTAATAAAAAACATCCAGATATCTTTGCATTATTAAAAACTTTATTATAATTAATTAAACAATTGTACAACATCTATGTTTAGTGTAAATGAATATAATTTAAATAATGTTGAATGCAGTAAACATCCGATTAAATTTTATTTTTGCATAATAAAAATATTCAATGTAATGAAAATTATTATTTTTTTCTTTTTTTTTAAAATACTATGCTGGAATGATATATTCTTTTAAAATTTTCCTCATAGACAAACACAAATTAAAACATTTTCCCAATTGGGAGTTACAGTATGTGAGCAGAACTGAAAAATATTTTTTTCAAAATTTTTATCTTTAAACATGCATATCGTAGATAGTTTATAGTGAACAAATAGCTGGTAGCGCAAAAGTTTCTGTTTAAGTTATGAGTAAAAGTGCAATTAAGAAAATGTTATACATTAGCATTTCTTTCATTAATATAAAGGACACTGTTTTAGAAATTATACAAATATCAACATCGTGAAAAGGAGGTCAAGTTTTCTTAAACTTGAGTAAATTAACTTTGTACTAAGAATTATAATTAGTTTGGAACTATTGCGTTGCATAATATGATGCAGTAGAAGCATATTTGATGTGTTAATAGATAGATTTGTGAATAGAAAGAATGAATAGATTTCTCAGCAGCCAAATAAACATTGATTAAAAAATTAAATGACTCTTTATTTAAATAAAGCATTGAATTTAATATGTTATTAAATTTTGCATTCGTTAACTAAATGTTTATATTTTATGTAAAATGTTTTAATATGAAAAATTTATTAAACCAGTGATTCTGAAATTAATGCAAAACAAATTAATGTTATGTTCATTTTTAATAAATAAAAAAGTTCTTATTTTAATTTTTAAATACTGTTTTGTATTCTTTTAAAGTATTTTAAAGACTGTAATTGATAAAAATATTTTTGCAAATAACGCTAAATATATGGGTTTTGCAGATTATTTAAGTATGTATTCTGGTTGATTACGCAATCAGATTGTAACTGGGTGTGGTTGGGTTGAGATACTTCAGGCACAGGTTAGAGAACTCATAGCTTTAATTTTAAACACACAAACACCACACACATACAATTAGAGGCAGACAATATTTAACACATTTTAAGGCAGATAATTACAGATTCAGGAAATAACTCTATTTCTAAACGGAAAACTCGATACTCAGGTACGCGCAGGGTTCGCGAAATATACTTCCTCTCCGGTTGAGAGTCTGTAAGTCAACGAATACGCAGAGTTCCTGTAAATATATTTTATAATGGGGCCAGAGACTGGACCAACTAAACGTTTATAAGTTTGAGCGCGTTGCGCTGTATTTACTCTTGGGTGAGAGTCTGTAAGCCAACTCACCTTTTCTCCTGAACTCCACAGGAGACGTTAATCCCAGTGTGTAGGAGGACGTACGGTTGAATGTTTGTATTATTAAATACTTGATGAATTAAAACTACAAACAAATATATTTCGACACATCCTTCCACCAATGAAGCTATTTAAAAATGATCAAACTTTACCATATTACTTAAATGTGAAGAAGTCAAGAATAAAGTATACAACTATTTAAAAGGTATTCCCAAAATATACACTAGAAATCTTGCATGAATTTTGGGATAAGTTTACTCTAAGCTATATAAATCTCGAAATGAGATCTCGGAGTCAAAGAGTCTAAACAATACTTCTTGAGTGAATTTTAAGACATCTTTTTAAATTAATTATGCTTAGAAAAATAGAAGAATAATTCATGCCATCTCTTAAAAATAGTGAATAAGAAATAATAAAGAAGGGAAATTCGAAGCTAATGATATAATTAAAACATCAAAAACCATGAATAATAATCGCCATTAATATTCGCGCTAACCATTAATATTCGCTACGATGATAAAGTATCCTTCTCATATAAAAAAACTAAACATTTAAGAAAAATAATAATTGTTAAGATGTCAGAAATATATAAAGTATCATTTATTCACTCTAATCATTAATAAATTTGAAAAATATAGTATAATAATTATCATTTATTATACTATAATTTTTCAAATTTATTAATTTTGATGTTTTTTAAACCGATAAACATTTTTCAACCTCTCGTGGGATTAAAAAAATGTTGTTGCTATTAGTGCAACGGATGTATAGCCGATTCAGCTTTATCCAGGAAGATCTTGTGTAAAACTGAATCAATAGTTATACTATCGCAAATGAATTTAGTTGGTATCTATAGGCTTTTTGCATGTTTTTCTTAAAAAGTAAAAACAAAAAGGTCTTTCTGGCCTACAGATATTATTTATCATGCTCATTTCAATCATAAGCAATATGTTCTGCTTCTTTAGTCTAGTTTCTAACAGAACTCCAGCTGCGGCTTGATGACCAATTGGATAGTACTCTGGCATTTGATACCACAGGCTTCAATTTCGAATTATGGCGGTGGTATGGATGTTTGTTGGTGGTTTGGAATTCTCATAAGACTGTAGGTCCCGGGCTAATTAGCCCAAAGCGAGCAAAAAATGACAATAGAGCGACAAACTAAAGTAACCTAAACAGTACCCACTGAGTTCCAAAGCCAATGTATTATCCTTCAAGTATAGTGGAAACAAGTAATATGAAAAAAAAATTTAAAGTCAATTCCTACTTTTCTTTCACTCTTTTGCAGAAAGTCCTTTATAAATAATTTTCAATTATTTTTTAAGTTATCTGGCGCCATCTATTGGTAAATATATTCAACTTAAATCTAAAAAAAAAACTGAAATTAATGAATTAAATTTAGTTACAGAATTGATATTTGAAAAAAATGTGTTAACATCAAGTGTCATCCACAACAAGTTAAAAAAATGTATTTGAACTTGAGTGGATGAATAAAAAGTATTGTCTTGAATTAAAGAAAATATTGATTGAAAATTTGGACAAGATATAAATAGGGAGAATGTGAGCTAATAGAAGGAATTGAAAAAGCATATTAAAAAATAAAAAATAAAATATTCATAGACAAATAGCAATCCACTTTTTGTACACATTTTAATTCATATTTATAAATTACTGTATTGATAGGAATAGGATATTTTATTTATACATCGAATCGATTAACTAGCGTTCCAAAAATTAAATCAGACAAAGCTATGTGACTTGTATTAAGTACCAATTCTCAGGATAAAGTGAGTTATTTTCCTTTAAATGAGTTCCCAGAATGAAAGCCAAATAAAATCCGACGTTCATTAGTCTACCAAATGTAAAGAGGATTCTTCCGGTACTTGCAATATTTTAGTGTCTTGAACGTAATAGCATTGCAACTGAGTAGCAAAGATGCCCTCTTGCTACTTATTACATGAACTTTAGTAAATTACGAGGAATGTATCTTTTAAGTTGCATATAATTTCACAAATTGTTTTAGAAATCGATACCATTTAAAAAATAAATTTTAAAAAATTATATTAAATTGATTTTTTGTTGTTGTTGTTGTACATCGGTATTGTATTTATGTATGCCACAAATAGCTCGAAGACGATGAAGAAACGAGAAGATTGTCTTAAAACATAAATTGTAACATATAAGACAACAAAAGAAAACTCCCCACTCGAGTGTCAATGAACTATCGAATGATGGAAATCTGCCTAAAAGTCCGTCTAGTAAATATACATATATTCAATATATACGTATACTCATCATCAGTGGCGCAACAGCCCCATGAGGGGCCAAGACCGTCTGCCTACTGGAAAATTTCGAGACAAGAGGTCTTTTTTATTTTTACGGCGTACGGTTTTCAGTCCTATGCCCTACAGTCATATTAGACCGAGACCTACGGTTTAAAGTGAATTCCGAACCACTAACAACATATCAAATTTTATTCAATTCCTTCTTTAGCTCACACTCTCCCTATATATATTTTGTTCAAATTTTCAATCGCCCATAAAATACTTTTTATTCCTCCACTCAAGTTCAAATACATTTTTTTGAATTTGTAATGGATGACACTTGATGTTAATGCATTTTTTTAAACATTAATTCAGTAATTAAATTTAATTAATTAATTTTATTTTTTAGATTTATGTTGCATATATCTACCAATAGATGGCGCCAGATAAACTTAAAAAAATGAATGAAAATTATTTATAATGGACTTTCTGCAATAGAGTGAAAAAAAGTAGGAATTGACTTTAAGAAATTTTTTTGTTATATTACTTGTTTTTATTTATGTATACCACAAATTGGTCACAGACAATGACGAAGCAAGGATATTGTCTGAAAAGATAAAATGTGACATTTAAAAACAACAGAAAACGCCCCACTAGACAGCCTGAGTGTCAGTAAGAGATGCTGGAACTATCTGACTAGAGTCTAGCTCGTAAATATACATATACTCATCCCCATGGTAGGCCAAGGCCGTCTGCCTACTGGCAGAATTCGAGACAGGAGGTCTTTTTTATTTTTACGAGGTAGGTTTGCCAGCCCTACGTCTTACAGTCATATTAGACCGACAGCTAAGGTTTAAAGTGGATTCCGAACCACTACCAACATCCACGGCACAGCTGGTATTCAACAACAAACTTTGTTATTAATTTAACAAAGTTTGTTGCTAACAAATTTAACTGTTATTAATTTAAAAAATATTATTGTTCATAAATTTAGCTGTTATTAATTTAAAAATTTTACTTTTATTTAAAGTTTTTTTTTTTTTTTTGATGAAAAAGCTTTTCATTTTGTAGAATATTTTCTAGATATTACTATTAATATTTCAAAATATTAATGGCAAATTAATGTAAATTACTTATTAAATTCATATAAATTATTATTCAAAATGTCTAGACAAGAAATTGGTTTACAAATTACTTTTCTATATCTAGATTTTATACTTTCGTGCATTAAAAAAATAGTGAATTATAAATAACTAAAACATGAACAACTTTCAAAACTATTTTTTTTTTTAATTCAATAGGTTACCCAAATATTTTTTTAACTAACTATATAACTTTTTTTTGTCTGTAACCATAAGGATTTTTTTTTAAACTTGGAAATATTAAAGAAATTTAATCGTGAAAGTTTTAAATTGAAAAGGTTTCATTGAACTCTTAGAATTTAATAGATTAATAAATTTTTCAATGAAAAAAAACTGTTTTATGAATTTTTATTGTTTCCGTTAGCAAAAAAAAGTTTTATTTGCAGAAGAATCCTTAAAAGATATTTGAATCTTTTTTAAATGCTTTTATTTATCTTCTTTATATATTAAATTTAATAAAATGTTTTAATAAAATTACAAACTAGAAAAACAGCAATTCAAATTGATTTTTTTGGAACATTTTAAAGAAAAAAATATTTGTAAAATATAACACTAAATTAAAATTTTAATATCTTAAACTTAACATTTATGAAAAAAATCCTTAAATAAAATCGCTTTACGAACTATGTAATATGAAAAATTTATTACTCTTCATTTTGTGTAAAATATCATTAAGGGTTTTTGTAGTACCTTTAATTACTTAAACATTAATGTTTAGTATTTAACTAACATTTTTATATTAAAAGAATTTTGTAAGTTAATAAATCAGTATGAAACTTTCATCATCATCGGCGCAACAGCTCCATGATGGGCCGAGTCCATCTGCCTACTGGCAGATTTCGAAACATGAGATGTCTTCTTTTTACGAGGTAGGGTTGTCAGACTTACGCCCAACAGTCATGTTAGACGAACCATTACAAACATCCATAGCACCACCGAGACTTAAACCTAAAACCTCTGGTACCGCGCGCTAGTCCCTTTTGCCATCAGACACAAAATGATATCATCATCATCATCATTATTATGGGCCCAAACAACCCTATGTAGGGGGATGTCAACGCCGTCTTCTTTGCTGGTAGAGACTTCGAGATAGAGGATGTTTTTTTTACGAGGTAGGGTTGTCAGCCCTACAGTCATATTAGACCGTGACCTACAGTTTAAAGTGGATTCCGAACCACTACAAACATCCATGGCACCGCTGGGACTTGAACCCGAAACCTGTCGTACCGAGTGTAGAGCGCTCGCCTCTCGCCCATTCAAGCCCATGAAATTTTACATTTATTAAAAAACAATTATTTCACTTAAACTTAAATATTATTTTTCATCTAATTAATCTATGATAGTTCATATAAATTACATATTTTCAGTAAAATTGAATATATTGTATAGTTAAATGAAAGCACTATATTTAAACGAAAATACTTTCATTTAAAAATGTTTGCTTAAAAAGCATATTTAAATGAAAGCAACAAATGAATATACAGTTATGATAAAGTTTATTAAAAATGGTAATTTCAGTGTAATTATGTATGCCATGAAATTGTTAAGGAGAATTTTTGATTAGTTGAAGAATTATTATCGTTTTACCGCAAAATATGTAACTAATAGGATTAGCATGCCAAAATTCGCCATAAAATCGAACTCATACCTTAAAGTTATAGAAATTTCGTTTTTTTTTTTTTTTTTTTTTTTAAGAAAGACTCATTATGTTTACTTTGGTATTCAAAAAAAAAAGTTTTTATTTAACTTTAAAAAACTTAAAAATATTTATTATGTGGATAAAGAATAAATGAAATTTGAAAAATATACTCATAGCGCAAACTTTATTAATGTTTTTGGTTAGCTAAAATATACATATGTTACAATTATCTTTTTTATTTTAAATAACATGAGAGATGCATGTTTTAAATTTAAAAAACCCACCAGGGTATTTTTTTTTTTTCATGTCCCTCTTGGTTGGTTCGATAGCGACATTGTAGACCAAGTAGATGAACCCATGTTGTCTCATGGATGGAAGGAAAGGGGAGCTTCTGTTGTGATGGAACACCCATAGGTAGAAGTCTGACTTCGCTCCTTGTCGTTGAAGATGGTTGGAAGTGCCTCCTTAGAGGAATTTTAGGCAAACTACACCGCATATGGAAGAAAACCCGAGAAACTCCCACCAGGTTGTCCAACTAGCGAGGCAAGGTACCGAACATCACAAACGCCATTGAGTCTCCTCGTATTTTTATGCAGTGTATAAAACAAAACTGCCAGTGGATTAAACCTCTGTTCCAATGCTATCCAGCAACGTACCGACTCGCAAACATACTGGACGCAACTCACCAGCATTGCCACTGAGCCACGAATCGTGTACGAAGGTATTTATTGGTTGCAAATAATAGCATGGAAGAATTTTTCAAGATAATAAATTTGTGTTTAGGTTATTAGGGTGCTTTATGGTATGATGAGATTGAGGCATTAACTTTCATAGCTTGAAATATTTTATCCTATGCATCATTGATCCTTGTATCCTGCTTATGTAATCGATTAGAACTACAACGGTGAGGGATAAAAATCATAAATTTCCTTTAGAATACTTTTGGAGGTAATTGGCCTGCAAGGGGAAAAATTGTCTAAAGGGGAAAACCTCCTAAAACCTCTCACAGGAACGATGTCTGCCGGCGCTTATAAATCGATATCGATTCTCCTTGAGTTCGAAACCAGTGAAAGCAACATAAGCAATTTGAATTCCGAAAGCCCGACTCGTGGATCAGTCGCAACGTCCACCGCTGGTGAGCATGAGGGCTGAGGTCCAATCCGCTGATGGTTTTGTTGTAGACACTGTCTCAAAAAAACGAGGAGTCTCGATGGCGTTTGGGATGTTCAGCATCTTGCCTCTTTCGTTGGACTACTTGTGGGGAGTTTTCCGGGTTTTTCTCCCATATGATACGAAAATGCGGGGATAGTTCCCTTAAAAATCTCCCTGAAGGCACTACCGTCCTTCTTCAGCGACTCGAGCCAAGTCAGACTACCGACTGGCGCTCCATCAACAGAAGCAGCCTCCTTCCTTCCATGAAAACTACACGTGATCATGGACTTGGTTTAGATGTTGCTGTCGAACAAGTAGGATAAAAAATCTACAACATAATTCGAAAAGCTATATTCAATGTCTGAGCGCTTTGGTATTGAACTCAAATTGAGCATGGCTTACATACTATCTTTTCCTGGACTATTAGCTTATTTCGTATCATAAAATCTATGTTGCTTTCAATTGTAGAGCCTATCATGCTCATTGTAACAAATCACTTGCTAGATTCACACTAACCAACCAGCATCAAATGATCCATGCTTAAATATTTTCCCATTACAATTTTGGTTGAACAGCTTCAGGGATGGTATTCAGTAGTTCTCTAGATAGTTCGAGAATGAAATCGATTTCCGATTAAAAGTTAATCCTGTTCATACTTAAAAATTTTAGATTAGCTTGCAACTGGGTTAATTCCTATACAATGGCAAAGAACGTTCCACCCCTTTGGTATCCAGGATAAAAAAATAGTCAGTCGGCATCGCATTGGTTGGCCTATAGAATCTCACCCGGTGAGGAAGTATATTTTTGCGCACGATGGCTCTGTGATGGCGGTCTGAATTGGCTCCGTGGCGTTCTACAATCATTTGAGACAGGGATCTACAGCTTAAAGTGGATTACGAATTACTACAAACACCCATTGCACAGCCGGGACTCGACCCTGAAACCAGTGTCATCGAGCGCCAGAGCCCTAGCATCTCGAACATCAAATCAACTAACTAAATAAATCGAACTAACTAAATAAATAAATAAACATTAAATAAACTATTTATTTATTTATTTAAAACTGCCGTAATTTTTACTATCATAATTTTATAATTCATGATAATAATTTTACAATTCATGATAATTCAAATCATTATTCCTCTACAAGCCATTTTAATGCAAAACTATCGGTCTAATCAGCAAGTGTAATTTCCATCGAACCAATTTCGGCGCGAAATGAACTGAAGTGAAGTTTTACTATCTTGCTGAAATCAGAACAGTACTTGATGAAGAGCGGTGGATAAAGAGTAAACGTTGAAACTCGATTACAGGAGACTGATTTCCCATCTTGTTAA
This sequence comes from Caerostris extrusa, assembly GCA_021605095.1. NCBI lineage: Eukaryota > Metazoa > Arthropoda > Arachnida > Araneae > Araneidae > Caerostris > Caerostris extrusa. The sequence continues at coordinate 53,295 of BPLR01002393.1, forward strand.
AAGGGCGGATAGTTATATCGGGAATCGATGGCCGAGTTCGGTTTTATTGTGAGTTTTTCCTTCCGATTCGGGTTACGCTTCGTTTCGTTCGTTGTTGTGTTGGGAAGACGTTTTAACTTAAAGGATGGCCTCACTTAAATGAGGGGCTTTTTTCTTTCTTTGCTATCTCTTTTTTTGTTTAAAAAAAAGTTCCTTTATTTAGAAGATAGGAAATGAGAGCGTGTATATCAATTTATAAAACAAAGTCTGTTCAGTTTTTATGGAATTCATTGGATAATGGAATAAAAATCCTATTTTGAAAGGAAAAACTTAAGACAATTTATTAGATTTTCGTAGAATTTCAAGAAGAATGGAATGGAAATTAAACTTAAAAATATTTTCCCGTCAAAGTTTTTGAAAAATCTATCGCATTATCAGCTGTACATTTGCGAGGGAAAGTTAAAACCCTTTCTTATAATTTAATAAGAATCGAATCTCTATAAAAATGAAGAGGGATTTAGAAAAAGAAATGCGAGATAAATATTTCATTTTTTGTGGCATTTTAGATAATGATCAGGCCTATTTGCTGCCTAAAAAGGGCACAGGGATAGTCCAACAGCCAAATACTTACAACTATTTTCCTGCCATGAAACTTTATACCAAAAATCAAATGAGACATAGATGGAAGGCATGGCTCACTTTATTTCCTCGAACAGTTGTCAGCATCTGTTGTGATGGCGCACTCGTGGATAGAAGTCTACGTGTGCTACAGACTTCTACCCGTAGATAGAAATCTGTAGCAACCTTAGGTGGCTTCGTGACGCTCTACAGTCATATGAGATTGGGACCTACTTCTTAAAGTGGATTCCGAACCACTACCAATATTCATGGCACCGCCGGACTCGAACCCAAACCTGTGGTACCGAGCATCAGAGAGTTAGACTCTCGGCCTTCAGGTTTACGATTTCTTCATCTACAAGCATCCATGGCACAGCATGGGCTCACCCCTGAATCCAGTGGCATCGAGCCAACCATCAATCCAATTAACTAACTAACTAACTAAATAAATAAATAAATAAAATAAAATAAATAAATAATTTTTATTTGTATGCAGCTTTTAATAATGTTATAATCGTTACTATCACAATTTTACAATTCATGATAATCTACTAATCCATTATTCCTCTACAAGCCATTTTAATTTAAAACTATCAGTCTAATCAGCAAGTGTAATTTCCTTCGAACCAATTTCGGCGCGAAATGAACTGGAGTGAAGTTTTACTATCTTGCTGAAATCAGAACAGTGCTTGATGAAGAGAGGTAGATAAAGAGTAAACGTTGAAACTCGATTACAGGAGGCTGTTTTCCCATCTTGTTAAGAGGGGCGGATAGTTATATCGGGAATCGATGGCCGATTTCGGTTTTATTGTGAGTTTTTCCTTCCGATTCGGGTTACGCTTCGTTTCGTTCGTTGTTGTGTTGGGAAGACGTTTTAACTTAAAGGATGGCCTCACTTAAATGAGGGCTGTTTTCTTTGCAATCTCTTTTTTAGTTTAAAAAAATTCCATATTTAGAAGATAAGAAATAGGAGCATGTTTATCAATTTATAAAACAAAGTCTGTTCTGTTTTATGGAATTCATTGGATAATGGAATAAAATTATTGGAAAGGGAAAAACAATTTAATAGATTTTCAGGGATAGAGCAATTTAGATTTTCGTAGAGTTTCGATAGGGCAATAGATAGGGCAATTTATTAGATTTTCGTAGAGTTTCGAGAAAGGGAATGAAAATTAAACTTTAAAATATTTTCCCGTCTATGTTTTGGAAAATCTATTGCTCTATAAGTTTTACATTTGTGAATGAAAATAAAAATGATTTCTTGTCATTTAAAAAGAATCGAATTTGTATAAAAGATGAGGAGGGATTTAGAAAAAAAAATGTGGGATAAACATTTCATTTTCTGTGATGTTTTAGATAGCGATCAGGCAGATTTGCCGACTAAGAATGTCATTTTTTGCTGACTTTATGCTAATTGGACCAGGACATACAGTTAAACGTCGATTCCAAACCACTACTACACCACAACACATTACTGTGCCTATAACTGAGTTGCCAGCGCGCTTGACACTCGGCCTTTCAGGTTCGATTCCGAACCACTAACAAACATCCATGCCACCACTAGGACTATGGGCCTCTGTGGGCATTGAACCTTCGAATCTCTGGCCTGTGGTACCAAAGGCCAGAGAGCTAGCCAATTGGCCATCAGGCCGCCATATTAGGCAGAGGCCTACGGTTTGATGCGCTAAAAACATCCATTGCACCGCCGGGAATCGATTCCAAAACCTGTGGCACCAAGCCCCAGAACGCTAGTTCCTCGGCCATCAAGCAAAAATAAATAAATAATTATTTTTATCTGTATGCAACTTTTAAAACTGCCCTAATTTTTACTATCACAATTTTACAATTGATGATAATTCACTAAATCATTATTCCTCTACAAGCCATTTTAATTTAAAACTATCGGTCTAATCAGCAAGTGTAATTTCCTTCGAACCAATTTCGGCGCGAAATGAACTGGAGTGAAGTTTTACTATCTTGCTGAAATCAGAACAGTACTTGATGAAGAGCGGTGGATAAAGAGTAAACGTTGAAATTCGATTACAGGAGGCAGCTTTTCCCATCTTGTTAAGAGGGTGGATAGTTATATCGGGAATCGATGGCCCGAGTTCGGTTTGATTGTGAGTTCCTTCCGTTTCGGGTTACGCTTCGTTTCGTTCGTTGTTGTGTTTGGGAAGACGTTTTAACTTAAAGGATGGCCTCACTTAAATGAGGGGGTTTTTTCTTTCTTTGCTATCTCTTTTTTTTTGTTTAAAAAGTTCCTTATTTAGAAGATAGGAAATGAGAGCGTGTATATCAATTTATAAAAACAAAGTCTGTTCAGTTTTATGGAATTCATTGGATAATGGAATAAAAAATCCTGTTTTGAAAGGAAAAACTTAAGACAATTTATTAGATTTTCGTAGAGTTTCAAGAATGGAATGGAAATTAAACTTAAAAATATTTTCCGTCTAAATTTTGGAAATCTACCGCATTATCAGCTGTACATTTGCGATGAGGAAAGTTAAAACCCTTTCTTATAATTTAATAAGAATCGAATCTGTATAAAAAATGAAGAGGGGATTTAGAAAAAGAAATGCGAGATAAATATTTTTTTTTTGTGGCATTTTTAGATAATGATCAGGCCTATTTGCTGGCTAAAAGGGCACACGGATAGTCCAACAGCCAAATACTTACAACTATTTTCCTGCCATGAAACTTTATGCCAAAAATCAAATGAGACATAGATAGAAGGCATGGCTCACTTCTCTTATTTCCTCCGAACAGTTGTCTGCTTCTGTTGTGATGGCGCACTCGTGAATAGAAGTCTACGTGTGCTACAGACTTCTACCCGTAGATAGAAATCTGTAGCACCCTTAGGTGGCTTCGTGACGCTCTACAGTCATATGAGATTGGGACCTACTTCTTAGTGGATTCCGAACCACTACCAATATTCATGGCACCGCCGGACTTCGAACCCAAAACCTGTGGTACTGAGCATCAGAGAGTTAGACTCTCGGTCTTCAGGTTTACGATTTATTCCTCTACAAGCATCCATGGCACAGCATAGCTCACCTCTGAATCCAGCGGCATCGAGAGCCAGAGCACTACTACTCAACCATCAATCCAATTAACTAACTAATTAACTAAATAAATAAATAAATAAAATAAAATAAATAAATAATTTTTATTTGTATGCAGCTTTTAATAATGTTATAATCGTTACTATCACAATTTTACAATTCATGATAATCTACTAATCCATTATTCCTCTACAAGCCATTTTAATAAAAAAACTATCAGTCTAATCAGCAAAGTGTAATTTCTCCGAACCAATTTCGGCGCGAAATGAACTGGAGTGAAGTTTTACTATCTTGCTGAAATCAGAACAGTGCTTGATGAAGAGCGGTAGATAAAGAGTAAACGTTGAAACTCGATTACAGGAGGCTGTTTTCCCATCTTGTTAAGAGGGGCGGATAGTTATATCGGGAATCGATGGCCGAGTTCGGTTTGATTGTGAGTTTTTCCTTCCAATTCGGGTTACGCTTCGTTTCGTTCGTTGTTGTGTTTGGGAAGACGTTTTAACTTAAAGGATGGCCTCACTTAAATGAGGGGCTTTTTTTTCTTTCTTTGCTATCTCTTTTTTTTTGTTTAAAAAAGTTCCTTATTTAGAAGATAGGAAATGAGAGCGTGTATATCAATTTATAAAACAAAGTCTGTTCAGTTTTATGGAATTCATTGGATAATGGAATAAAAATCCTGTTTTGAAAGGAAAAATTTAAGACAATTTATTAGATTTTAACAGAGTTTCGAGAAAGGGGATGAAAATTAATCTTTAAAATATTTGAAAATCTATCGCATTATCAGTTTTATATTTTTGAGTGAAAATAAAAATGCTGTCCTATAACTTTATAAGAAAAGAGTCTGTGTAAAAAGATTAAGAGGAATTTAGAAAAAGAAATAAGAGATAAATATTTCATTTTTGTGACATTTTAGGTAATGATCAGGCAGATTTGCTGATATAAATTAATATAGCACACGGATAGTCCAACAGCCAAATACTTGCAATTCCTTTCATTCCATAACATTTTATATCAAAAATCAAATGATACTTAGATGGAAAGCATTGCTCACTTCTCGTCTCTCCTCGAGGAGTTGGAGTTGGCATTTGCCATCCGTGTTTTTCTAGCCAGCAAATCTGCCCTGATCATATCTAAATGTCGCAGAATATGAGATAAATATTTCATTTGCTATGATATTTTAGATAATGATTAGGAAGATTTACTGGCTAAGAATGGCACGCGGATAGTCCAACAGCTAAATATTTGACACTTTTTTCATTCCATGAAACTTTATGTCAAAAATCAAATGAGACTTGGATGGTAGGCATTGCTCACTTCTCTTATTTCCTCGAGGAGATGGAGGAGCATTTTAGAACAGGGTATTTCTGACAAACATCGTAAAAAGCTGTCGCTGAACCTAGATTTGCGGTGGGCCATAACTGTTTGGAGAATCATCTGCTTTTTGACTGCGCACTGGAATTTTTGATAGTCCAAATTTGCCTGCTCTGGGGGAAAGACGAGATCGTTGACTGACACCACAAACCAGGATGACTGCCGTGAGTGGGGACTCCGAGGTGAAAAGATATTGGAGTGCTGGAACTTTGCTGATGAGACATAGACTTTTTCTCGTATTATTTTCTTTTTTTTCTTGTTTTACACTGTTTTGATCTGGTAAGAGTTTGCCATTTTCTTTTGCTATTTTAAATAAATAAACATATATATATTTCATTTTAAGTTTTGTTACAAAATTGGAAAAAAGAATTACCAATTAATTTTTATCATATTATAACCGTGCTTCCTCTTACACTGGCTAGATCTCCTCCTGTACGAGTAGGCCCGAGAAGAAGTACAGTGCAACCTGCCCTCCCATTGAGAAAAAGTTTAGTTCACAGTCTCTCATCCCGACAGGAAATTTATTTAGCGCAGCCCTTCGTATTAGTTGGTCTACAGACTCTCACCGGAGAGGAAATATATATTTCGCTATATATATACGCACACTGTTCGGGGTTTCGGTTTTCGTTCCCTTCCACGAATCTATAATTATCTGTCTTTAAATGAGTTAAGTATTGTATGTCTCTAATTGTACGTGAGTGTTGTTTGTGTGAGTGTAAATAAAGCTGTGAGTTCTCAAATCTGTACCTCAAGTATCTCAACCCAACCACATCCAGTTACAATCTTGTTGCCCATAACCTCACCCTACTATGTAATGAAATATTTCCTTTTAGTATCAGGAAATAAAATATCAGAAAGCTAGAGGTTCATAAACTTCTTATCTTTATGGTCCTCCTTTTCAACTTTTCGCATGATTAAATACAAAAAACATGAACGGTATAAATTAAACCTCTTGTTTATTATTATTTACTGTATTATCTTCTAGAGGAAGTTTAAAAAGAAAATCTGTAAGAATAAGTAATAACACTTTATCAAGTGTGTGTAAGGATATAAAAATGATAAATAATTATATGGCACAAATGAAACTCTGAAATGTTTATTTTTTTTATGACAGTATCTTTAATGCTTTATTCTGTTGATTTTGTGTCAGCAATCGAGGAAAATCAGAATTGTTTCAAATAAAAAATTTAAAAATATATTACTACTACTACTATTATTATATACAGTTACGATTAATCAATTTTATTGGAATGTAAGCTATAAATATTTAACTTTATTTCAAAAATATTGTTCTATTAGTTAAAAATGAAGTGTCATCTGTTATTATTATCATTATTTTCTTTTTTATGTTATTAGAAAGTTCTCTGTAAATTATAAAAATATATTTAATTTTAATTTATGATACGATAATAAATTAACTGTTTATCCAGTATTTGACATTTTCATCAAACGCTTGAATTCTTTTTTCTTCTGAAAACTGGCAACGTTTGAGATGAGTTATAATTTTTTTATCATTAACATATTCATTATGTTTGTTGAAGTATTATTACTTAATTTCTTTTTATATTCCTCTATAACAAAATGTAGTAAATAATATTAAAATAAAAGATTTTAATAAAGATTGCACACTTGAGACACCAATTATGAAAATATCGTTTGATACTTTCACATATCGTTTGGTGTTGTTTTATGTTGGCATATCAAATATCGTTTGATATGCCAACATAAACAAGTAATATAAAAAAAAAATTAAAGTCAATCCTTACTTTACTTTCATTATATTGCAGAAAGTCCTTTATGAATAATCTGGCACCAGTAATAATTTTATTTATCTGCGCCATCTATTGATAGATCTATGCAACTGAAATCTAAAAAAAAACTATAATTAATTAATTTAATTTAATTACTGAATTAATATTTGAAAAAAAAATTAATATTAACATTAAGTGTCATCCACTACAAGTTTTAAAAATGTATTTGAACTTGAGTGTAGGAATAAAAAGTGTTTTATGAACGATTGAAAATTGGAACAAGATATATATAGAGAGAGTGTGAGCTATAAGAAGGAATTGAAAAAGACGAAATAAATGCATATTTTAATTGAATTATTATGTCTGACATGCTAAATTTATCAGAAGATAATATTTATTTTTTTATTTATAATCATAAAATCTTATTAGACTCATTAATTCTCAAGCAAATCACGTTTTATTTTTTTTAAATTAATATTCTTTAAAAAAAATACTTTTACTAATTAATGATATACATAATTTTTAAAACATATTTTTATGTATTTCGTTCTTTATATACCTAAATTTATTTATTCTCCTGCATATATCAGCATTATTTCTAACTAGTTGTCAAAAATTTAAATTTTTTTACTACAAAATTGAATTAATATAAAATAAATGTAGCAGACCAACGAGAATTAATTAAGGTTCATTAAAGTTTAATGAAGGTATTAAATTGTAAATTCGCTTAAAATATGAAAGAAATATTGATAAGATTTTTATAAATTGTTTGCATATTTTTAAGTATATTATTATTCAAAGATTAATTTACTAATTATTCTCTCCTACTCAGATTTTTTTATGGAGCCTAATTGTTCAAAGCTGACTGAATCAAGAAATTCTTTCCATTTTGTTGAAATAAGATTCCAATTCACGTAAAGAAAACAAGAAAAAAAATAATCATGGGGTAAGTTTATGTTTTATTTATGAATCAATTTTATGTTCTTCTTCATTCGATAATGCAACTGTTTATCAATATTTTTTGGAAATTACATATTAATATTTATGAAAGAAACAAAAACAAAATTTCAAATGGGGTTGAAAAAATTGTAAAGCAAAGATTGAAGAATTTTTTTTTTTTTTTTTTCTCATAATCTCATTTTTCTCAATGTTTGCTGCAATAAACCTTTGCATCAAATTTAATTCAAAACGAATTTCTGGCTTTTTATTTTAGGTTAGAAGAATCAGTTTTTTTCTCATAAAGAAACTATTAAAATAAAAAGAATTATTCTGTATTTTCCTGTTTTAGTAATTGGTACCATTAAAAATATTTTTTTCCATATTAGATTTAATTAGTTTTTTTTTGTATTTCACATAAAAAAAATATTATTTTAAATTCAGTTTTTTTTTTTAATGTTTAATTTATCATTTGCTGAATAAATCTTTGCATCAGATTTAAAGTGAATTCTGGCTTTTTTTTAGGTTAGAAAAATTAATTTATTTTTTCATAAAAAACTATCAATAAAAACAAATAATACTATATCTCTTTGTTAAAAATTCATATAATTAAAACTATATTTTCATATTAAAAATATTAATTTTTATTTTAAATATTTTTTTTCAATACTTAACTTCATCTGCTGGAATAAATCTTTGAATCAAATTTAATTAAAAGTGAATTATGGCTTTATTTTTGGGTAGATGAGAAAATCAATATTTTTCTCATAAGGAAACAATTAAAATCAAAACAATAATTCTTTATTTTCCTTTTTTTTATAATTCACATTAAAAATATATTTTTCTATATTAAAAATATTAATTTTATTTCAAATTTAGTTTTTTTCTCAATGTTTTAATAAATATTTGCATCAAATGTAATTCAAAGCGAATTCTGGCTTTATTTTTAGATTAGAAAAACCATTTATTTTCTCATGAAAAATTATTAAACTAAAAACAGTAATTCTGAATTTTTCTGTTGAATCATAATAATAAGAAATAAAAATTCACAGAAAATTTCAAAAAACAAATTTATATGAAATTTTTGATAATGAAATATGATTTTTTTTTTTATTCAAATTTTTTATTTCTAAATAAATGCATAATTAACTCATTAATGTTGGTGTACATTTGTGCATTATAGTAATAAATCAATTACAAGATACAATAAATGATAATAAATAAATACTATATAAGAAGAATACTAACTAATTGTACATCAATTTAATTAATACGGTTAAAAATCTAAATAGGCAAGTAGTTGCAAAAAAATTGTTTACCAAAAATCTTTCATAATTATGATATATTTATTTACTTAAAAAAAAAAAGTAATTAATTATTTTTTTTCTTCCTGAATTTGGGGAATATTTCTTTTAGGATTGTATTATTTATTATAAATGTTAAATCCTTCTTAGTTTTATATATTTGCATAATAATAATTATAAATGGGATATCAAGCTGAATAAATTAATTTATCAAATAATCAATCAATTAATTTTGATAAATTAAAAAAATAATGTATTAAGTTAAAAATCAGTTTTCATTTTTATTTGAAACGTGTTATTTAATTATATTAATATTTTCATCAAAATTAAAAAGCTTCTAAACTACATTTTTTATAAACTATCGACTTTCTGAGTATAAAACAAGAGGAAAAAAATGTTATTTCTTATTATAAAAGAAATATTATTTATCTAATTAAGAAATATTAATTTATTATTAAAAGAATTATTAAACATAGTTGATAGTATCCAAATAAAAACTTAGTGTATGCAATTTTTTTGTTATAAAAAAATTTTCTAAAAAGAAAATTCTCATTTTTTTAGCAAAATTTTGCTTGTAGCACGCATTACAAGAAATGTAATTTGGATTTTAACATCTTATGAACTTATAACTTGAGTATCGCTTACGTACATTTAAATAGTAAATTAAATATTAGTTATATATATATATTTTAAAATTAAATATTAGTTATATACATTTTTTAAAATTAATTATTAGTTATATATATTTTAAAATTAAATATAATTCCATTTATTACAAAACATTTACTATCTAAACATTTTTTTAGAAAAATAAGGTATTTTTTAAATTTATTCTAATATTAATTATTATTTTCATTTGAATTAATCAATAATTTTAACAATTAATCAATAAATTTTATATTATTGAAATGGTAAAAAAAAAAAATATGTAATTCAATTTTCATTTGTTTTGAATTTTTATTTCGAAGAATTAATATTTCATAAAGTTTAAATTTAATAAGTAATTCTAACTCACTAATAAATTTTAAAAATTCTACAAAAAAACTAGTTTATCAAATTATTATTTGAAGTTCACTATCAGATGAAATAATCTTCTACAAAGAAATTTTTAATTCAAATGAATGCCTTTTAGGACATTAATTATGCATAAAATATCAATATGTCATGTTTGTGAAAAATTATATTCGGAAAGTGATTTTAATTATTAATTGGTGTAAAAAAAGAAAAATTTTAAATGATATATACTTTTACGAATTTTTACTTTTAGGATTTAGATAATTAGAATTGTTGCCTAAAAAAAACTAAATGTCAATTTCTTTATCTATTGCGTTCTGCCGACTTCTAAAATAAACATTACTATTTGTTTTAGATGATTATTTACTTTGACTAGTAAATGTCCGTTAAAATTCAGTCTTGAGTCAAGCTGTCACTTTTATTGCTAGCTGTTCCTGAGTTGAATGCCAATTTCTTTTAACTTTTAATGTTAAAACTAAACGAAGTCAATTACACATATTTTAAGAATCACTTGCTTATTATAAATTATGAAAGGGAAAAATTTTTTTTTTTATTGCCAATGGCAAGTTTACAGGATAACTGATATCACAAAATAAAAAAAAAATTACAAAGAACAAGATAGAAACAAAAACAGTTAATCCATCCACTTAAGTCTTGCAATCCAATAACGCTTCCATACAGAAACAGGAGGCAGTGCAGAACTGGAAGCAAGGTGAGGCATATCCATTTCTTCCTGGTTATCACACAGGAGACAGAGAGGGTCAGGAGTCAGTTTAATTCTGTGTAGGTGCCCAGAGAAAAGTCGCAGCAATGCCCCCAATTTTTCTTTAGGTCATTCAGGGATATCGTGAATATGATCGTACCAGGGCTTGTGACTGTTTCTAGCGGCAGTGTCTTCAAAGAAAAAGCACCTAAGTTTATTTTCAATTATCGCCTTTTTCATTATCTTTTTAATTATAGCCCAACTCCTGATTATATAGCTGTAAAATAGAGGCCTCCTTTTTGGGACAATTCACCTGCGTTCCACTGAACTCTAAGAACCAGAACTCTAAGAAATTGGTTCTTAGTTATTGGTATTAGATTCTTAGAGTTAGAAATTCTTAGAGTTCTCAATATTAGATTCTTAGAGTTATTGACTCTAAAAGACTTCCACAGAACTCACACAGAGAGCCAGACTGAAGTCCATGTTTTCGGATCATTTTGCTGTATTAGACGTTGCACGGAGTGTACCACGTGGAGACAGATCTGCGTTGCACAAAAATACACTTCAATAAAAATTATTTGTTTTTACTATTAGGATATTTTTCAATTTATATAAAAATTTATAAATTTCATTATGGATCTTATACGATTATTTTAATAAAAGTTAAAAAACGTATTGAATTTTGACTCTTGTTTGAGAGAATGGTACTTCTAATTGGTGAAAACAAAATTATGCAGTGTAAATTTTGTGAAGGAAATACTTGGATGTGCTCTTGTCAAAGTCAATTTGAAACATATAATAATATATGGCTTCCTCTCCTTCTTCATTGGCGCAACAGCCCCTTGGTGAGGGCAAAGGACATCTGTCTATTGGAAAATTTCGAGACGGAAGATTTTGTCTTTTTTACGGAGTGAAGTTGTCAGCCTTACTCCCAACAGTCATTTTAGACGGGGACCTACAGTTTAAAGTGGATTCCTAACCACTAAAAATAGCCATGGCACCGCCGGGACGCAAAAACCGAAACCAGGGACCCTGAGCGCCGGTTTAATATATGACTACCATGACATAAAGTGGCTTGATGGCCGAGTTACTAGCGCTCTGGCGATCGGTGCCACAAGCTTCGGGTTCGGTCTCGGCGGTGGCATGGCCGTTTGTAGTAGTTAGGAATTCACTTCAAAGTGTAGGTTCCAATCAAATATAACTGTAGAGCGTTGGAAGTAGGGCTGTCACCCTACCCCGTAAAAGAAAAATATCTCATGTTTCGAAATCTGCCTAGTGGCAGACGTTCTTGGTCCAATGATGATAATGATGATGACAATGACATAAAATAATAACTACAATAGAATAAAATGTAAAAAAATTTCAATTAGATAATTATATTTATTTTTTGAAATCTATTATGTATCTTTCGTTGTTTATTTTATTTCTTGTTTCCCCAAAATTTATTTTAAAAACTAATATGGGTAAAAAAATAAAACAATAAAGTTAACAATACGTTTTGATGAATGTTTAATCCCTTCCATTTTTATTCTTTTGTTTGTAATCATAGCTTATGATATGAAAACATAATAATTCTGAACTTTTTCCAGACATACACATCATATCTAAATGAGCTGGCGCAAAAGGATTTATAAATACATATTGTACTGACAAATATTTCACAAATTTATCAAAATGAATGCAATCCAGACGAAGTATTCCTATGGTGTTTCTGCTAGTATGTTTTCTTCTTCGAATAGAATTTTTTTCTTGACACATATGAATAGCAAAACTTTACGCATATTGAATAAAGATTGTTTTCTTTATTACTCATAAATATGAATAGAGAAATTCAAGCAATAAAATACAGTAATCTCTTATTTCGACATTTTGTTTTAACCGTTAATAAAATTGTCATATGGCAAAGGCAGCACAGTATTGTTTTTAAACAAATATTATGGTAAAAATTATGTAGGAGAATTGAATTTCTTATTTAAAAAATTGTGGTTATAATAAAAAATAAAAACTTAATAAAAATAATAAATTTTAATAAAAGTTTATTATTTAATTAAAAATTATCATTTTAATAAAAAATTGAAAGCTTGACTTCATAAAAATAAATATGATATTTTATGCAAACACTGAAATTTTAAATTATCATAATATTTAGTAACATTGTGGTATGCAGGTTCGGCAACCAGATTGTAAGTTCGTGGTATTTGGGTTGAAATATTTAAGGCACAAGTTGAAAAATTCACAACTTTATTGACACACACAAAAACACAACCCACATATAATTAGAGTTATACGATATTTAATACATTTAGAGACAGATAATTATAGATTCGTAGAGAAACTCCACTTCTTAGCCGAAAACCCAAAAATGTGCTATGCTCAGAATGTGCGAAATATACTTCCTCTCCGGGGAAGAGTCTGTAGATAAATTCATGCACATAGTTTTGCTAAATATATTTCCTCTCCGGGGGGAGTGATTGTGAACTGAACGTTTCTCAGCGGAGGCGCAGGTTGCTCTGTACTTCCTCTAGGGTGAGAGTCTTGAAGACGATTGACCATTTCTCCTATACGCCTTGTCAGTGTGTAGAAGGAAGGACTGTTGCAATATAAAATATTTATTGCTGCACAATATGCAATGAAAAAAAATTGAATTGATGAAAGAATGTTTGTAGAGGTAAACTTATATGGAAAAAAATTATTAAAATTATAAATATTTTGTGATAAAAAATTATTTGTATTATCGGTATAAATTTTCCTCTTAAAAGTAATTAATGATTTGATTTATTTGATAACAAATTCATTTAGTTGGGCAATTGTGTTAGAATAAAAACCGTTGAAAATAAATTATCATTAAATAATTAAATCTAAAATTAAAGATGTATTTTTTAAACTCAATGTTGAATGCAAAAAAAAATCCCCACAAAATAAATATATAAATAAATGAAATAAAAATAAAACAATTAATTTTAACTATTTAATAATAATATGGTTTCATCAATTAAAAAAAAAATTTAATTCAAAAATCTAACTATAGTCAGTGTGTGAACAATCATTTCTCCTTTAATATTAACGACTAAACAATGTCCCCCTTTTTCCCAAATCACAAATAATTCTTTCATCTAATCTAAAAAAGGAAATTTTCTGAATCAGAAGCTTCTCCTTTTTAGAAATAAATATTTGTCATATTCACTCATCGCATATCTGCAGATAATTTCCATATGCAATAAACAACGATGTCATCGAAAATTTTGGGAAAATGTGATTTAATTTAGGCAGAATATTGATAGTCACGTTTATAAGCGTTTCAGAAAGCAATTACTTTACACCATTGCATCGAAAAAGATGCATTATTAATGCAATTTTAAATCAATGCCTTGCGAATTTCCCCACATCGTTAGAAGCTAGTTAATAGGATGGCTTTATAAACTATACTTTATTAAATGCACTTACTACTACTTACTACTTATGCACTACTACTTACATTGTGGAAAACACTTCATTTTACATATTGACGGTTAATAAAGGCACTTCTGAGCAAAAAATTATCCAATCTACTTAGCTTCCAAATATTATTTTATAATACTGCTTGGTATTATTACTACATTTTATGAAAATGCAGACAACTTGAATAAATTATAACTTTTCAAATGAATAATTAAATAAAATTGTTCGTTGCGTAATAATTTTAATAAAGGTTTTCGCTTGGTTATATTTCATCATTTAATTCACCCAGATTGTTAATGGCATTACAATAGGATCAGCTCTGGTGGTTGAATGTTATTCTTTGCTGTCATGACATTTTTGAATTAAATCCACTAGAAGTAAGAGCTTTGGGCGTAGGACTTGCAATCCTACCCGTAAAAAGGAAACATCCCATGTTTGGGAATCTGCCAGTCGACAGATGGCCTTGGCTCACCATGGAGCTGTTGCTCCACTGAAAAAGAATAAATAAGATCTAGATCTTCTCCTTCTGCCACGGCATTGTGGCCAGTTCTATGGTCCTTGGTATTATAGACTAGGTTTCGAATCCTGGTGATGGCATGGATGTTTGTTACTGGTTCGGAATCCACTTTAAACTGTAAGTCCCGGTCTGTTTAGCAATCGAGCTCACAAAATGATCGTAATGTGATACACCAAATTCACATTCTGCCATTAAGTCATTCATAATTTCTATATAAAAGATACTTATAAAAAATACTTTCCTGTCTACAGATGTATCCATAAAAGATTGGATATATCTGTTGACAGAAAAGTGAACACCTTATTTCTTAAGGCGCGGAGTTTCATGTACCCCTTTTTGAACTTCTGCGCTTCGCGAAATGATTTTTAGTGGTTACAACCTTGTATTTGCTTATGGTATGAGTGAAAACCCAGAAATATCTCTCCATGCAGCCTATTATACATCCGAGAATTTATTACACACGTTGTCACAATCGCCATCTAGTCACCTCTTTTTGGGTGACGTCAACAATTCCACCAGAGGATTCGAAACTAGATCCAACGCCAACTGCCATATTGCCCGAGTGGAGCAATACCCTGTCTTGATAATGAAATTTTCATCTGCATTTGCTGAAGTTCGACTCTAATATACTCCAGTTTAGAAGGTTAAAAAATTTTGTTTTAGTGGCATATACATTCAAGAATCAAAACATTATGACCACCTGTCAATAACGAGTTGGCCCACCTTTGGTGTGCAACACAGCTTACACCCGCCTTGGCATGGATGCCACAAGTCCTTGGTAGATGGCCGGAGACAGATTGCACCAGATGTTTAAGCAACTGCCAAGCAAATCCGAGATATTGCGAATTGGTGGTCTTTGAACTCTGAGCTGCCGTCCCAGGGCATCCCAAAGGTGTTCTGTCGAATTGAGATCTGGTGAGTTAGGCGGCCAGGACATTAACTGGAATTCAGCATCATGTTCCTGGAACCACTCCAACACACTTTTAACCTTGTGACAAGGGGCGTTGTCCTGTTGGAACATTCCATTTCCACCTGGAAAAACAGAGGCCATGTAAGGGTGCAACTGGTCCGCAATGATGTTCAGATACCCTGCAGCATTCATGGTCTGATCTACCACAACCATGGGTCCCAGAGACGCTCCCCCAAAGCATAATACCGCCACCACCGGCCTGTGTATGACCTACTGTACATTGAGGAGCAACTGTTTGCCTGGAAGACGGCGTATCCTGACACGGCCATCGGCGTGATGAATGACAAACTGTGATTCATCTGACCAGGCAACTCTCTCCCACTGATCCATGGACCAGTCACGATGTTCCCGGGCCCAGTGCAGGCGCAGTTGGCGATGACGCTTGGTCAGCAAAGGCTCACGAGTGGGACGTTTGCTGCTTAGCCCCATATCCAACAGTGTCCGCTGAACAGTGTGCTCCGATACTATTCTACTTGGCCTTGCATTGTATTGGGCTGTCAGCTGAGCCACTGTTTGACTCCGGTTTTGCCTCACCATGCGAGACAGTCTCCGAAACCTTTTTCTTTGATAGCGTGTGGACGTCCAACACCATGTCGTCTTCTGCTGGTTTCACCGTCATTCATCCACTTTGCATAAGTACTAACAGTTGTAGATCTCGAACAACCCACGAGTAATGCAGTTTCGGAAATACTTGTTCCGAGCCTTCGAGCCATTTCAATCTGCCGTCTGTCAAAGTCGCTTAGATCCGCAGCCTTTCCCATCACACGCAGAAGTAAGTGAAAGAGTGATTCTTCAGACTCTTCAGCAGCAGTTAAATACCACTTCCATATGATCACGTGCCTTTCACGTCATCCAGGTGAGTTCATTGCAAAATGTAGGGATGGTTATAATGTTTTGGCTCTTGAGTGTATAAATGTCTTCAAAATCTGAATCTGATTACAATGTTTGTGCTTACATAACACATACAAAAGAATTAATGTTTTTCTTGTAATGATTGATTGGCAGAATCATTTCAGCTTTGATCTTGTTTTTATTTTCAAGAATTTTAATATTTTTGCTGAATTCCACCATGTATACATAGTAAACTTGTAAAATAAAAAGTGAAGTGTGCAGGTTGGGTAACAAATTGTTACTGGGTGTGGTTGGGTTGAGATACTTGAGGCGCAGGTGTGAGAAGGCATAGCTTTATTTTCACATATACAAACCCGCACACACACACACACAATTAGAGATATACTATATGTAACACTAAGAAGAAGACATAGAATTATAAAAAAAAACTAAGACATAAGACGAATTAAATTTAAAGGCATATAATTATAGATTCGTGGAATCATTCCATTTCTAAGCCGAAAATCCGATACTCAGCTATGCGCAGGATGAGTGAAATATGCTTCCTCTCCGGATAAGAGTCCAACTGATACGCAGGGTGAAATAAATATAGTTTCTCTCTGGGTGAGAGATTATAAACTAAACGTTTTTCAATGGGAGCGCAATTTGCGCTGTATTTCTTCTCGGGCGAGAGTCTCGAGGTCTATTGACCATTTCACCTAAACGCCAAAGGGGGCGCTCTTGCCAGTGTGTAGGAGGAAGCACGGTTACAAAAGTGTGTAGTTTTCCTAATTAGGCTAAAATGGAAATTTCACGATAAAATATTAGTTTTCATATTGAGCATGAACATGAAATGTGAAAGATGAACATAAAAGATAGCAATTCTAGTTTCAATTTCTATAATAAATTCCATAATAAATCCTTGAAATCTTATGAATATTACTACCACATTATAATTACATACAATATCAATATTACTAGTTTTATAAGATAAAACATTAATAGTTTTGATTAGATTAGTTAAAAACTGATCGAAATTTTCTAGTTGGCAGTTCTAAAATCGCATATCTCTATTTATTTTATTTGGTTTTTTAAACCGCGTAAGTTTATAATTCGTAGTAAGTTTATAATAATAATAATAATAAAATATTCTAATTAATTAAAATTTCTTATGCATATTTTATGTATTTAATTTACATAATATTTAATATATTCATTTAAATTAAATATTTATTTATTACGCTATCTCCTATGTTATCTTTTAAAATATTAGAAAGAAATTAAATGCAAGCACAACGTTAAAAAATAACAAGGTGTTAAAATAAATAACACTAATAAACATCAATTAACACATTAAGTTTAATAAATATTACTGTATAAACACAGTGTTAAACGTTTTTGCTGTTAATTAAATGTCTTAAATTCAGTAAATATAATTGCTAAAAATAAATTGTTTAAATAATTTCTGTAACCAAATGCAGTTAATATGTACTAGTCTAAATTTTAATTATCGGAATTCCTAGATTTTATAATTGTCACATTTTAGTTAGTAATAATTAAAAGGATATATGTGAACGCAATTAGTGCAAATGTAATTGTAGGAAAATTTAGAATTGCGAATTTCAGCGTAGATTATCAAAGATTATTATTCTCACCAAAACACATTAATTATTGTTAAAAGTATCAGGATATTCAAATGTTTTTAGAATTTAAATAGGTAATGACGTATTAATTAGAGTATAATTATTAATAAATTTAAGTTAGAAATAATTAATGATAGTATTCATCGTAATGTTCTTCCATATTTTTTTAATTAAGTTTATTAGAGAAATTTAATTTCATAAATTAAATATCTCATATTATGATATGACCCTTTTATTTCGTTCAACACTAACGCCAACTTGAAATCCCACAGTTTGAGAAGCACTGCCCTAAGTAATTTAATTAATATCGCATACATAACATGCTTCAATGATTCTTTCAAAACCAGTTAAACTTATTTAAAAATTTTAGTTATTTAATATTTTAATTGAATATTTTAAACCAGAACTATATTTTTTTGTCTGACAGAATATTAAAATATATCTTTTATTTATTTATATTAATTTATTTCATTTTATATTAGATTTATATTTTAATTATTTACTTATTTTATTTTACTTATTTTTATTTAATTTAGATTTAGATTATTATTCAAAACGCAGACATTAATCAATAAATGAAAAAAATAAACTAATGCTTCTTTTGGAAATCTAAATATCTTCTATTCTAGAATAAATCTGCTATTCTAAATCAATGTTTTTTTTTTTTTTTTCTGCATAGGAACATTACTACGTTGAACACCGACTATATTTGAGTTTAATATGTAATTTATTCAAAATTACATGTTATTTTGAATAAAATACCTGGAATCCTTATACTGACATTATACCTGAAATCTATTTTGCATTTTCCTTTGTGATAGATGTAAACAAAACGAAATACTTCTTTCTGAAGGAATAAAAATCTATTTTACACTTTTTTTCAAGTTTCGCTTTATCGATAAAAACTGTGATCGAGCACCGCATTTTTGTTGACATACCTCATGAAAATCGAGGAGATTTGACTCGCGTCAATCTTCTGAAATCCATGCTTTCCTTGCTGTCACTAAAAGATTGGAAAACTGTTTCCCAGCTCTTTTCCAGTCTTCTTTGGATGGAGTTATTTACATTTCGTCTCTGGTGATCCGTCTCTTACGCTGTCCCATCTTTCACATAACTAGCCATGCCAATCAATACTGTGGAAATCTGAACCTTTGCTTCATGGAAGGCAGAAGCATTAAATGATATCATTATTATATGCAGCACTTAAATTAATTCGAATTTTATTTATAAATTATTTTTTCCTCTTCCAGTATGTATTACCAATAGTTTACAACAATGCATCATTCTTTTGAAATTATCGTAAATATTATAATACTTTTCTATT
Organism: Caerostris extrusa; assembly: GCA_021605095.1. NCBI lineage: Eukaryota > Metazoa > Arthropoda > Arachnida > Araneae > Araneidae > Caerostris > Caerostris extrusa. The sequence continues at coordinate 72,756 of BPLR01002393.1, forward strand.
TCTTATGCTTTAAAATATTCATAATGAAAAGTTTACTATCTATTTAATTCAATAACTGAAAAATATTATTTGTTTGTTTTATTTATTACATACATATTGTAGTGTGAAAATAAAGTTTTGGATGGGATATTGAGCTAAAGTTCTTTATTGACGCAACAGTCTCATAGTGGACTAAGGCCGTCTGCCTACTATCAGATTTTTGAGACAGGAAGGTGTTGTGTTTTTACGGGGTAGAATTTTAGCCTTACGTCTAACACTATACAGTTATAATAGATGGGACGTACAGTTTAAAGTGGATTCTGACCCACTACAAACATCCATGGCACCGCCGGGATTCAGATCTGTAGCCTGTGGTATCAAAGGCCATAGTACTAGCCAATTGGCCATCAGGCCGTCACAGTTTACCAAGTACTGCCCTGTGTCATCTAATTAATATCACATACTTAAAATACTTCAGTGATTCCTACTTTTAAGTTAATCTTATTAAAAAATTTAAATATTTTTAATTTAACGTTTTAAACCAAATACTTTGGAAATCAGAACCTTTGCTTCATGGAAGGCAGAATAATATAATTGTTATACTGCATCACTTAAATTAATTAGATATGATTTATAAATTATTTTAGTTTGTTACAATGCATCATTCTTTTGATAATGTAAAATAGTATATGTCATATTTCTTATATTTTAAAATGTTTATAACGAAAATTTAACTATCAATCCAATAACTGAAAATTCAATTCATCCGTTTATTTTATTACATATATATTTATTGTGAAAATAAACATAAAGTGTTTTTGTTGGCATATTGAATTAAACTTCTTCTTTTCATTGGCACACCTGTTTGTAACGTCTTGTCTTGACATGTACTAGACCTATAACGGCTTCAAGAAGAGGGTCTACTTTCAGGATCATAGGAACAATTTAATATTTATTTACATTATATATATATACAGACATTATAGCATTATATATATATATACACAGAACTCCGGGTTAATACAAATTATTATTTAAAAAATGAAAATTAGAGACTTAAATTTCATTCACAAGGGCAGTTCACTCCAAGGACGGAGAATTTTGACTTCTCGAGTCTACAACGAATCTAATGCATTCGGTATGAGTCATACCTTAATTATCCATGTCATGATACAGGAAACCACAACGGGCTTATAAACAGGCGGAATCTCTGGCCTGTTCAGTGACTTTCAGTGAAAGAGAAAACAACACTTCTTGTCGACTCGTCTCAGAACGCTCTTTCTCTTTTCCAAATACCTCCCTTTAAGAAAATCTATCTGGAGAGGGATTCAGATTCCCTCACTGTTTTTGAATTCGACACTTCCTGAGCCAATGGTCTATCACCAATCACGATGCAACAAATTATAGTGTAGTCCACGTAGTAAAAATCAACAAAAATCAAACAGACAATCGATAATTTCATGAGTTCTCCTAATTCATGACACTGATTATCTGCTGTCAGATTTGAGTGATAGGTTGTTCTCATTAGTACAAAACACTAGTTGCATGTAATATAATTACCCACAACACTACTTATCTGCTGTCAAATGTGAGTGATAGTTTGCTATTATGCGATTGTTAAAGAATACACATTCCTCTCGGCTGAGAACGAAATGCCACAACTCTTCCCGTATGAAAAATGCTACAGTGCACAAAAGTTAAATTATTATTCTCGACAAATTGTTTCGATATTAATCTTCTTAGATTGGCAGATTTTGAAACCGGAGATGTTGTCTTTTTACTGGGTAGGGTTGTCAGCCCTACGCCCAACAGTCATATTAGACTGGGAACCACGGCTTAAGTGGATTCCGAACCACTACAAACATCCATGGCACCGCCGGGAATCCAGCCCAAAACCTATGGCCCCGAGTGCCAGTCACCGGCCATCTGGTGCCATGGAAGCAAACTAGTTCTGTTAAAAGGGTTTATAAAAAATAAACGACATCTTATGTAAAAATTAGTTATAAGGATTATAACTTACAGATGAATTCTTATCATGTTTTTTAACTGGAGGTTAGTTGAAATAAAACTTATTAATAAAATAAAAATATTCTTTATCTTTAGAATTTAATGCTCCATTATAAATGTTTCATATGAATTTCAAATTATTCTCCATATAAATTTTTCGAAAAATAAAAAGTTTAATAAAAAAGAAAATAAAAAAGAAAAAAAAGTTTGTAATGAAGTAAAATTTATTTCTTAAAAGATTTGACGAGACGTGTCTAGTCATAAATATATATAACATAATGAGCCATTTAATTTGGTTTTCCCTTTATTTAAATGGGGTTTGTTTTTCTGGTATTTACTACTTGAATTCATTACCTTTAAAAAATTTTATAGCAGGTAAACTTGAATAACTGGGAATTTAAATTTACTGAATAAGATTTATAAATCCCACACTGCCATCCTTTTAACTTTTTAACAGCAAAGATAACCAATGCATATTTCGATCCTCACAATTTTATTTAAAGACAATTTTATGCTCAAAGTTTCTGTTTGCCTAAAATTCCATTAAAATGTTCGATTGTTTTTGCCTGATAATTGTTTTTATCCTATGCTAGACCTAGACATGACCGCTAACAATAAAAAGTTTTTGCATACTGTATTTTGGACGCCCGTTAGCTTTTCTAATAGCGCATGCTCATAGAAAATTGCGCATGCGTATCTGTAATAATGTTTCTTATGAGCATGCGCGATAGGGAGAAAAAGCTAACGGACGTCCAAAATACGGTATGCAAAAACTCTCTAATGTGTGATTAGCAGCCCAATACAGTTCATAATCATCACACAAAACAGTTATGGTCTTTTGCAGTACTTACAACCACTACGCCAATAAGTCCAGGATATAATAGAGAGTAGTTCTAGTGGTCCTTTTCACTCATGTCATAATTAGTTAAGCAAAGTGCGCTAGGGAGAAAAGTAACGGACGAATCAACGCTACGGTATCAAAAATCTGTAAGGTAGTTCTAGTGAAAATGGTCATATGCCAGTTTTTAGTTCAAGTTGGAGAATCTGCAGTTCAAATCTGTAAAAGTGTAAGATGGTTATTGCCATCCTGAAGTAGAACCAACATGTCCGAATCTTTCCACTTACAGAGTTGGAAATAGCTTCACGAAGACGGACCTTAAATCTAGCTGTAATAATTATCTTAATGAAATGATAGCAGAAGGAGGATCTTGTTGAGGAAGGTTAGATTCGATTTTAGCAAGACTATCTACAAACTCGTTACCCGCTACTCCACAATGACTTGGTATCTACTACAGGGTAACTTTGCGTCCACCATCTGTCAAAAATCAATCAATAGTTGGCATTCAAGAACATATCTATTCTTAGAAGGCAAGACTGAATAAAAATTGCCTTATGGTATTGCCTTAAGTGGCTTGTGAATTGTAAAGAAACAGTTGAAAAACCCTGACATTTGTAAAGAAATTATTAAAATACCTCCGGAGTTGTCAGATTCAAATACTATATAAATAATTATTTCATGAGAATTTGAAAATAGAATTCATAAATATTAAATATAGAATTCATTTTATTCATTTGAAAATAGAATTCATTTCCTCAAGCACCTAGAATCTGTTATTAACTGTACTTAATTATAAGTCTTAATTAATTATATGTATTAACAACTTAAACAGTAACAGTAACTTACTGTTAATTTCAGTAATTATTATCTGTACTTAATGACTGTCAGAACAGAATAGACCCAAATTTTTCTAAAATTACTTAGAATCTACAACAAAAGTATAAAAGGTATTCTTAAAGATTGTTTATACTTTTATTCTAAAACTGTTTAACAAGCAAATAAAATATTTTTAACGAATTTATTTTTTTATTTCGAAAAAATCATTTTTGAGTAATACTCATTCCTTCATCATGTTTATGGTATTTTAAACAAACGTATTTCAAAAAATTATGAGAAAAATATTAGTCAAATAAAAGACTGATTCACACTGAACTGTTTTGAATGAATAGAATTTAAAAATTTTTATTACAGAATATTTTATCGAATAATTTATATTCATGTCAAATTTAAGCAAATAAATTTGAGAGACACTGTAAAGAAAAAAAAATCAGTTATTAAAAATTCCGTTGCTAAATATTACTAAAATAAATGCAAATTTTAAATTCAGTACCTCCCTCTTAGTCAATGTTTGCATAAAAACAACGAGTTCAAAAGGCCTTTCGTTCGAAAATCAATAGCTTCGACGAATTTAAGGAATCGCAATATTTATTCGAAAACGTACCAAATACCGGAGGGTACACACCGTGCTGTATGCTCGGAGATCTGTGTGTTATGAAATTCTTACGAACACTGGAGAGTTTGCCAAATATCAATACTCCCTTTTATAATGTTTATCTTAGAAACTATCCCAGCTGTTACAGAACGACCCCCTCGTTGTTGGAGCAGATGTATGAGAGGAAAAAATATTTCCTTACAATTGTTATATAATAATTGTTTGAAGGATGCTGTTAGGATTTTTTTGCAGGCTATAATTTTCCATATGTTGCATTTATAAAGAGAGTGAAATGAAATTTTGTATAGAAATAATTTAATTGCTGCTAAGCTGTGATTTGTATGTTTTTTTATTTTTGTTTGTTTTATCATAAACTAGCAGATATGAATCGAGATTGTTTGGTTACAAAAAATAAAATATTCTTAATGTTGGTAAACTTTATTAGAAAAAATTATGGATTTAAAATGCAAAATATCTGATAACAGTTAAAAAAAAAAAAAAAGATTAACAAAGAAACATCTTAAATTTGGTAAACTTTAATAATAATAATATAATAACTTATTTAAATAACTTAATGTTGGTAAACTTTATTATAAAAAATTATGAGTTTAAAATGCAAAGAAATTAATAGAAAATGTCAATCACGAGTGCAAAAAAACTGGTAACAATTAATACTTAATGATAACAAATAAAAATTATACTTTGATAAATTGTAAAGATTTTGAATTAATATTTACAAAAAAGAATGAATGTAGAATATAAAAAAAAATAATAGCTGTTCAGCCAATAATAAATATATAATCGAATATTTGAAACAAGCTACATAAAAAAGTACATAAATTTTACAATCACCACACTAAAAGATGGTGCCAAAGCGTTAACAAAAAACAGAAAATAAGATTTTATTTAATTAAAAAAAAATATTTGATAAGTTTTCATGATTTTTAGAAACACACAAAGTAAAACTAACAATAAACAATGTAAACAATGTACCTTCATACACATAAAAAGGAATTTCTTCATTTTTGAGAAAATACAAACACACATATATGTTTCAATCGCGCCCAGATTTAAAATATTCGCCATTATATTTGTCTGCCCTCAGGCGTTACTATTTGATAGCGAAAAATAATCATTTACTTCCCCGTACGAAAAACCGCAGTCGTCTTATGAAAGGTCATAAATCCTATGAGATGTACTAAAAATTACTCACAACTGGCGCTGAAAGTTTGTTTCACTGAGAATTGGCCAATTTATATTTTCACAAACTTTGCGTTTTCCGTCCAAACTGAAACAAAATGATTTGGAGAGCGTTTGCCAGCAATTCCCGCAACGCAAATTTACACTTTGATCAAAATCTAATTTATCATTTACCCAATTTATAGGAAAATTACAGGATATGTGTAAATATTAAAACAACTGAAAGAATATTTCGATCTGGTCGATTCATGGACGAGTGTGCAAGATAGAAAATACTTATTATTAATTTCTTTATACATATGTACATATATGTGTAATTAATCATCATCATCAATATCACGGCAAGCCAGAGTAGGCTATGGATATTCTTTGAAGAGATTTCCATGCATTCCTCTGGCTGACAAGGGTCCTCCAATTCTTAACCTTTAATAGAGCAAAAATCTTTTCAGCCTCGTCTATCCATCGAAACTTGGGTCGTCCTCTTCCTCTTTGTCTCTGTGGCTTTGCCAAAAACGAAACCTTTTACAGATTTTTAAACCATTCATTCCAAATATACGAGCAACACAATTTTAATCTATAGATCCAAATAAATATTAAAAATATCTGGGTCTTTATAGAATGTATAAATTTCTGCTTTATACCGCCTTCTCCAACAATCACTTTCCCTAATACCCCCAAGAATAACCCTTAAAATCATCCGCTCAAATGGGCATCATCAGATGTTGCCAAAGTCCTTATTTCAGAGCCATAGACCAAAAATAGGCCTAATAAGGATATTATATAACAAGAATTTAGTTTTTCTGCTTATAAACTGTGATATGTATAATTAGAATAGATTATTATGCACATATGTATTATTAGAATAATTACTATAGATTATACATATATGTATAATTATATATATATGTGTGTGTATTATAAATAATACAACACGTGGACACAAAATCCAAAGGACAACAAAACAAGTAGTGAATTAGAAACGTCGACCATTTTGCACGCCTAAAGCTATTGTCGCCATTAGTTACACGTAAATAGTATAGTAGGACAAATCTTGGCATATGCCACACATTCAAATCTCAAAAAAATTTCAAGATATATATATGCGCATTAAAATTGTTACGACCATGGACATAATTGCATTTCGCCTAATGTTTTAACCTACAATGTTTCACTGCAAGGCTTTTGACAATTTTACTCAAAATTTCATGCAAGTTTGTTGCTCTTTAAAACCTTCCATTTACCCGAACAAACACCAAACTCACAAAGTTCACATTAAAAGTTCATTAAACAGCGACAAATGTCAAACGATCTAAAGCAGGTGCAAGTTTAAAAGGTTATCTCTATACAAAGTCAACACAGCAGGGTCGCTAGGTTGACGCCTTTGCTAATCTAATTTAACAGGTCGTTGATCTTAAAATAGAGAAAAAAAGAATGAAATTCAAGGTCCTTAAATAGAACCTATAATTAGAAATTTCGTCTTAAAGGAATAGTATCTATATGTAGTACTTTAACAAAAATAACCATTTATATATAGAAGTTTTGATTTTGGATCTGTATATCAAAATATGCTGTTTTCAGAAAGACAAACATATGTGAATGATATATGTTTGAATATATATACAAGAACTGCTTTTTTGGCCATGGCTATCAATAAATGTTCTCTAAATAAATACGGATAGTATTTCTTTAAAATATACAATAATATTTCCTAGAACCAAACTTCAGGAAAACATTTCTATTTCAGAAATAAAATATTTTTAATAAAATATCTTATGGTATTTTTTTTATTAAAATAAATATAATTTAAATGTTTATGTCGAAATAATAGATCTTGTAAAATAATACAAAAATGGTATGCATGAGCAAAAACAACTATTGATTCGATTATTGATCTCATTTTTTTTAATATTTAATTGAATTATTTTCTACACATTGCATTCATTATATATTGTGCACATTCATTAAAACAATATACAAATATATAATGCAAAAGATACTATAAATGCATACTTAAAAGCTATAATTTATAAACATAAATAGTGGTATAATGGATATATATCCACATATTTTTTGTTTGTATTTATTTTATTATTTAAATTTTATCAAATTTTTTTTTATTTTAAATTTTAAATTTGAGAATTCATTTGTGTCTTTTAATTAACAGTGGAAATTATATTTAGTTAAATGTATTTGGCTTCATATACCGATGACATGGATAAATAAATATGTGTAAAAATTATTATTTATAAAATAAATAATATTTTATTTTAATAATATTTAATTTTTAAATATATTTATTTTTAAATCTAGTAAAGGACTATTCTAGTAAGGATTCTAGTAATGATTATTCTATCTTTATATATCTATTAATTATATCTTGTTATTATTGATAGAATTATTGATATATTAAAATTGTTAGAATTATTGATATAATTGTTTATCTCTCATTAAGCTAAAATGTTTCGAATAATTTCATTTAAATTTGTACTAAGAGAAAAAAATGCTATTAGAACTTCTTTTTACAAGAAAAGTTATTTCATAAAAGAATGATGAACCCAAGTTTTCTTTTACAAAAACATATCTGTATTTTACTTAATTTCTTTAACCTTATTTAATCGTTATTTAAAACATTTTGAAGATTATAAAATTAGTTACCTTTTAAATTGCCGTTTTAATAAAAATGTCATATTTTATGGTCAACGATGAGAATAGCGTTTTAGCAAGAATTAGCTATTTTTCTTCATTAGCAAGTATTTCCAAAGTTAATTAGGATTAGTTAAAATTTCCAAAGGAAGTATTACTTTTACAAAATTATTTACAAAATATTAAATAAACTATTCATAAAATTTACCTTTACAGTAGATCATAAATAACTTTAAAATTTATGCATAAAGTGCATTTCGAAGTAAGAGATAATTTACAACTCAATTATTCTTATTTGGATAATTACTTAACATCTAATCAGTTTATAGATATTTAGAAATTTAACTATGATTTTATCTTTTGTATTTATTTTAATCTGTTTAGTCAATCCCTTTGAAATGCAATTCCATTTAGTTATCGTCAATTTTGTCCCAGATAAAACTTGCCTTCCATTATCGTTTCCACGATATCGGATGATCCTGCAAAGCATTCCTCGTTAGAGATTATTCCTCCTGACAGTTTAGCAATTTGACTGGTTTAGTCGTTAATGCATTTAATACTTAAATGAATTAAAATAGAAGTGATTGGTGTTTAGATGCATCCTAATGTCGTTGTTGTAAGTTCAATTGCAAATAGCAAAGGTTAAATATATTTATTTAGTTACTCATTACAAATATAACTTTTAAGGACATATTTTTATTAAAAGTTATCAAATGCTAACGATTTTTTTGATTTGATAATTTCAATTAGATTGCGTGAAATTTGCATTTGATTTATTTATTTAATTTATTATTAGGTATGTTTCCTATTCAGACTAGTTGTTGTATCCAATTTAGACTAGTTGTTGTATTACTGTGTCATGTGTTGTTCAGACACTTTTATGGATTTTACACATTTGACAAGCTTCTTTATTTTACACATTGATTTGAGACTCTCTTTTTATGAGATGTTCTCCTGATAAAAAGGCTCGTTTTTATTGGGCTGCCAGAGGGTTCATGGCCGATATGGCCTTCGCCTTCACATAGGAAAAAAGAGCTTTTGTAATCTATTGAATTAAGTTTATTCTGCAAGCCTATTTGAAATCGAAGGTTTAAATGTCAAGCATATTTGTCAGTTGAATATTTTATGTGGAAAATATCGTACATGTTTGATTAATATGAGATCTAGCATTATTTGGAAAAAACTAATTTATCAACCAACCGATATTACTTATTATCTTTAAAGAAAATTTGTATATTGACTATGGTTTGTGGAAGTAAAAAAAAGTACCTCATGGGCCCTCTTACTTCTCATGGATCCCAATGGACTGTAAATTTTAGACTTTGATTAAGGACACTTTTGCAGTATTTTCTTGGACAATATTCCTGATTGTGTTCTGTGTTCTTCAGGCACGTTTATGGATTTTACACGTTTGACAAGCTGCTCTGCGCTCTCTTTTATGAAATGTTCTCCAAAAAACAAGTGTCGTTTTTATTGGACTGACAGAAGTTTCATGGCCGATATGGCCTCCTCCTCCACATAGGAAAACACCGAGTTGTTTCAATCTATTTTATTAAGATTGTTCTGCAAGCCTATTTGAAATAAAATGTTTAAATATAAAGCCTATTGTTCAGTTGAATCTTTTATGCGGACAATATTTTAAATGTATAATTACTATTAGATTTAGCATGGTATGGTAAAATCTAATTTATCAACCAACCGATAATACTTATTAACCCCTGAAAAAGATTTGTATTATATGGTTTGTGGAGGTAAAACATGGACCCCAATTACTTTCCTCGCTTGTTTTTACTGCAAATGTTAGACTTTTGACTGATCATGACTTTTACAAGGCACTTCTACCGTATTTGTTTGACCAATATTCCTGACTGTGTCATGTGTTCTTCAAGCACTATTATGGATTCTACACATTTGACAAGCTGCCCTGTGCTCCCTTTTATGAACTGTTCTCCAGATAACGAGGGTCATTTTTATTGGGCTACCAGAGGTTTATATGAGATTATAGAGATTATTATTTATAGAGATTTATCTACCAGAGGCAGATATGGCTTATGCCGCGACGTAGGAAAAATACAGTTATTGTAATTCATTGAATTAAGTTTATTTGCAAGTCTATTTGAAATCGCATGTTTAAATGTCAAGCCTATTTATGTGGACAAACGAAAAGGCTTTTTATGGTCAGTTGAACCTTTTATGTGGACAATATCTTAAATGTTTAATCAATATGATATTTAGCGTTGTCTGGTAAAATCTAATTTTCCAACCAACCGGTAATACTAATTATCTTCTGAAAAAAGATTTGTATATTGAACTATGGTATCTGGAGGTAAAAAAAAGTAATCTATTAACACATAATAGGGGGTTCAAACATTATATTCATAAATATTTTAATCTAAGGTATATTGTATAAACTCATTTGAATTCATATAAATTGAAAGGATTCTTTTCGTTATGTATATAAAATATAATTAAGATTACATTAATTAAAGATTTTAACTTAAATGTTTCGAAATACAAATAAATAGGTAACTGATTGTCAAATTACGATATATTCATTTTCAAAAATTTCGCTTATTTAATCAGGCTATAAAGTTGATTTTTAACTGTCCATTGACAAGAAAATTCTTTTCAATCCAATATTTCCATTCATTTATTGCAGCTTCAGCTATTTCAATTCATTATTCTTCTTCCTCATTGGCGCAATAGCCTGTAGTGGGACAAGACTTATTGCCTATTGGCAGATTCAATTCATTCCAGTCATAATAAATATTAGAGACATCACGATTAATACCGCCACATATTTAGTATAACTAAATCTTAAGAATTACTAAGCAATGCTATCTAATTAAGATGCAGCATTTAACCAATAACATCATAAAATATTTTAATTCAATATAAAACATTATTTCAGTAATTATGCATTATTTTATCTAATATTTAATTAACATGATGAAATATTTTATTTAAATTAATTTGAATTTTTAGCAGTATATATTATCGTCCACTTTAGTATTTCTTTTCATTTTAAACATTTATATTGCTCAAAATAAGAAGTAAAAGCGATTAATAATTTATGCTTGTTAGATTACATACAACCTAATTTCACAAATACAAAAAAAATTAATAAGAAAAAAAATAAATAAATAAAATATAAAATGGGAGTAATTAACTTTTTAATAACATTTAAGACACGAAATAAATTTTGTTGAAGAAATATCACAGAATCTATTAAAACGTTCAATAAATTAAAAATAAAAAATCCACAATTTTTTTTTTTTTGCTAATTATATTGAAAAAATAATGATAAATCATGTTAATTATTTATCCTCAAATTATTATTAATCATTAATCATCAGTTATGAAATTAGTTTCAAAAGCCTTCATTCCAACAAATTAATATATGTTAAATCTTATTACTGAAAAAAAACTGAAAAACATTACGAATTTATTATTTGAGATTCTTTTCATTTCCTTTATGTTTAAATGGATAGTCTTTTTGCTTTTTCATGCAGTAAATCTTTTAACTCCAAGCGTAAGAAAGATCTCGATATTGATCAATTTAATGTCCAGCAGAGTTTACATTCAATTTCCGATAGTGCCCTCTCTGTTTTCTTACTCCATCTGCAATTTTGATGAAGGCGTTCGAAGAAATCTTGATTTAGAATTCACTAACTCTATTTTGGGGACATTTATTTCGGAAACAAATCTAACATCTAAAGGACTCAAAAAAAACGAAAAACTGACCTTAAGGAGAAAAAAATTGGCGATCATGTTTACCAAAACTGACACATAAAGCTTCAAATAGGTGTCTACGGCACGATCTGTAGATATTTTTTTTTGTGTATGTTTGATCAAAAATGTTTTTTTAACATAATAGATAAAACTCTTGCAGAATAAACGTAGAAGCTATACAATAAATAAAGCCTAAAAAATGTTATGTGAAGTTAGTTATTAAAATTATATTTTTAGCTATGTAATTTCTAGTGGATCTTTGTGAGAAATTTAATTCTGTGTCAGAAATACTTAATTTTAAGGAAGACAGAGATAAAAATTTTATAGATAGATATGAAGCTATAATAAACCTAAAAATATTTTTTTACATGTATTATAGAATGACTTAAACGATTATGGTCAACTTAAATCTTTTTATGCAGTGTGTCATAAAATTAAAACGATAAAACGATATTTAAAAAATTGTTTAAGAAATGTAATAAAAACATTACATTAAATATATTAATATAAAATAAATTAATATAAAATAAAATGAAACTTAAATCTTTTCAGAAAGAGTTTTAAATGTTTATTTTTTTAATCAGAAGATAAATATTTTTAAATTGAGAATAATAATAATATTCTTTTTTATGTCTGAATTCTTGTTTGTGTTAACATTATTTTGTGATCAGAGTGTTTATCTGCATATAAACTTCTTAAATAAACATTGCAATTTTATAAATCTTTTAAAAGTAATAAAGGATATAACTGTAATTGGCTTTTTAAAAAATGGAATTGAAAAAAATATTTTATTAGATTAATTTATCTAAAAATATTTGCATCAAAACCAATCTTTTTCAAATCTATAATAATTTTTTTTTGTTCTTTACATATAACATTTATATTTATAAATCTTTAAAAATATTAAAGTATTGTTATAATATGAAATTATTTTTAAGTTCGCTCCAGCTCGTTCATTACTATCTTTTATTGTGAGCTTTAAATTTATACATTTACATTTCAGCTTCTAAATCTCGCACTTTCAAAATGATAATACGCTGTTACAATAACATTTGTTAAATTTGAGATTTTAAAATCACATAAGAACTAATTTTTTTTTATCAATGCATTTCTGACTTAATATTAACAGTAAACTAAAGACTCCTAAGCAATGCAGATATTACCTTCCCATTCGCGAATACTTTAATTGTTCATATTTTATTATTTACTACAAAATGGAAACAAATTTATCATTAATTTTACAAACCAAATCCCTTACAGTACTGTAATTTTTAATTTAGTGTCCTAACACAACAAATAATTAAAGTGAAAGTCATTACAGCTTTTATTAACTAATTTTACAATGTTAACATAGATAAATTTATCATTAATTTTTAAAAAAGAGGTTTCATTCATCAATTTCTTTTTTTTCTATTTTCATCTGTTTCCTTTCTTTTCTCATTAGTACATCATTCTGGCTTGCATAATATTAACATCAGAAAATTGGAAGAATATGCCCTAAAAGAGAATTTAATTATATCCTTCTGTGTTTTGAAATGTCACGGAATTAATTTCAATGCCATTACGCAAAAGGTTATTATGTGTTGCGACAGTTAGCAGTTCATTCTGATTCTAATGTCCCTTATTATGAAGGTATTTTATTATTTTATTTAGGAAATACAGTTTCTCCAATTATTTCTTTCAATATGATATAATTTAAAAACTACATTTACACTTACATTAAACGTATGTATCTGAAACATATAAAGTAAAAAATATGCATCAATTATATGGTTAGACGCATTAAAATAACTAGCAAATAAACATTAATTTATAATAAAATGTATTTTTATTCAAATTAATCATTTTGAAATGAAATAATATAAATTAAAAACTACATTTACAATTAAGTTAAAGGTATGTATCTGAAGGATCAAATAACTAAAAAAATAAGTATCAATTACATGACCCATTAAATGTATTCTTATTCAAATTACTCAAAATGTTTAGCCGCATTTTTGAAATGAGATATTATAAATTAAAAACTACATTTAAACATAATTTAAAGACATGTATCTAAAGCCAATTAAGTAAAAAAATATGCAACAATTATATGGTTCATAAAATGTATTCTTATTCAAATTACAAACATTTTCAGTCATTGAATCTCGACCGCCGCAATCAGTAATACAATAAACCGCAATCCAAGTACGCTACAATTCGATCTTTATCAAAGTCAGAAACGTGCTGGTACGCATTTCTGCTTCTTACACGAGGCATCACAACAACTTTTCACCAGGCAACAACATTCAAATGCAATTTGTGTATAAGAAACCGACTGAACAATTTCCTCATTTAAACACATTGTAGGTGTCGCTACCGGCGCCCGCTTTGTCTGAATGCGCTGAAAATCTAATCATTTGCATATCACAGCACCTTCTTTCTGTTGTTTAAATTTCACGTCTGTAATAGCATATCACCTTCTTGGTGTAGCAATTTCAATGGCCAGTAGTGTAAATTAAAAACTACATTTACACCTAAATGGAAGGTATGCACCTGAAACCAATAAATTAAGAAAATGTGTATAAATTAATTGTTCAACTTATTAAAATAACTAGCAATTAATCATTGTTATATAAAAAATGTATTTTTATTCAAATTACACAAAATTTTCTGTCACATTTTTGAAATGAAATATTACAGGATTTTTTTAATTTTAGAAAGGAATTTAAAAACTATTTTATATTTTAATGGTCATGGTCGTTTTTCTTAAATTCTCTTACAGGTGTACCATATAAACATATAAGAATTGAAGAAATTGATTCTGTGCGCTTTTTTAAATAGACAAAGAAAAGTAATCAATAGATTGTTTCAATTAAATTGTTATTCACTTTTATATCTCTAACAATAAGCCGTTTTTAAATAAAGAATTTCATTAAAAATGTAATATTTTCTTCATTGTTCTACTCCCAAATGAGGTCTTTAACTTGTTTTTAAATTCAATGTAATGCCAGTTAATTACCTTCAAAGTATTTTATGATTAGATGATTAATTGCAACCAAAAGTATACGAATAGTATTGTAAATTCTTTTTTATTGTAAAGGAATTAAAAAAAGCCTCTTATTTGCATTTTGAATGAAAGGAAGTATTTTTCTTAATGAAGGAAATAAATTAAATTTTAATGAACTATTTGAGAAAGAGAAATTGATTTTCTTTTGTGATTGAATGCTACCAAATTAAAGTTCTTTTTTTTTTAAAATAAGATATCCTTTTAGAAACCTATTTTCACTTTCCTAGTTCACTTTCATTATTGAATTTCTTTTCTCCAGTTTTGCAGCTCATGTTTTACTTGTATCTATCTACAGAAGTCTGAATAGTATGAACCTTTCATAAAACCTATATCCTCCATAAAACACAATGGTAAAGATTGATTTTGGTGTTTAAAACATGAAAATTATCTTCTATCGACTTTCTAGAACATACGGTTCTTAATCTGCAACTTACTTGACTTGTTCCGTTTGACTTCCTTCAACCTCCGGTTCTTGGTCTGAAACTCACTTGACTTGTACCTTTGAATTGTATCAATATCCTTCCTTCATCCTTGACTTGTACTTTTGGACTTCCTTCAATATTCAGTTCCTGTATCTTACTTGATTTGTACCTTTGGACTTCCTTCAATATCCAGTTTTTAGTTTGTAACTTATTGGAGTTGTCCGTTTGACTTCATTCAACCTCCGGTTCTTGGTCTGACTTGACTTGTACTTTTGGACTTCTTTCCACGTCCGTTTTTTGGTCTGTAACTTACTTGACTTGTACCTTTGGACAGCCTTCAACGTCCGGTTCTTGGTCTGCAACTTTCTTGACTTATACCTTTGGGCTTCCTTCAACGTCTTTTCTTGGTCTGTAACTGATTTGTCTTGTACTTTTGGGCTTCCTTTGGTGATATAGTAGATGGCTTTATATTATTTTTATTCGAAATTTGTGAGTTCAATACGCTTTATTTGCTAAAACAACACTTCGAACACGAGTTTCTTTTCATTAATCTGGAAACGGTTCCATCCCAAGAATATTTAAAAAGGAACAACACTGAGGTAAATATATTGTTTACCATATTTATTTGCAATGTCACTATGATAAATCAATTAAATAAAGGATGAGAACAATCTGTTTACAAAAATAGAGAGTACATGTGCTTCCTATTTTGATGCTGTAGTACAATTTTTAAAATACTCATCATTCCTTACTGGGATTTACACATTATATAGCAAATATAAACAGCTGACAAAAATCAAACAAAATGGCAATACTTGAAAAGAAAAGTAAGGATCAATGATTTCGAAAATACGAATGTAAAAAAAAATACAAACTGTTTTAAGTGACATAAATCTTTTGATCACCTCTTTAACAGAGACGAACTTCACTAGATACAATTTTAAATCTGACTAGCCAATCACGTCCAATTGTTTATTTAAGAAAGCCAATCCAGAAAAAAATCAGGCACCTGATTCGTGGCCAGTGGGGTGAAACGGATGCAGTTCGCATACAAAAGTAATCGAGTTCTGTTTCATGGTTGGTACTGCGTTTAGAAAGGTAAGAATTTGTTGACAGTATAAAGAACATGAGCGTGAACGTTTCACATTAAAAATGAGGCTGCTTAGTGGCATGTTTAAATTAAATCCGACATTGCTCGCAAAAAGTGAGGCAGTTCCTCTTACGCCAGTAATCACAATATTTAATGGACTGGGGGATAGATACTTCTTATTTAGAGCAAAGAAAATCTATGCTAAATATAAAAAAAAAAAAATTTATGATTTTCATTGGGACTAAATAAAATACTACGCCAGAAAACTAAATTTTTCATCTTTTTTTCCTCATCGCACATGCATATATTTATTATTATCCCAAGAAATTAGCATTATTTTAATGGTTTTCAAATTATCAATAATTTATTTGTCATTTTTTCATATTATTTAAATTTAAAATATTTAAATATATACTATAAACCAGATACCTACCCCATACGTGATTCAGTGGCAACGTGAGACATTAGGGCTGACGTTCAACTCTCAAGTGGCTTTCCTGTAGACACTGCGTCAAAAACGAGGAAACTCGACGGCGCTTGTCGGACTACCTGCTGGGAATTTTCCGGATTTTTTTCTATACAATACGAAAACGTGGAGTAATTCCCCTAAAAGTCCTCCCGGAAGGATTGCCTTCTTCCTTCAGAGACACGGAGCCAAGTCAGACTTCTACATACGAGTGCTTCATCACAACAGAAGCGCCCCTTTCCTTCCATCTATGAGTTTGGTTTGGTTTGTCGCTCTACGGTCATCTTTTTGTGCACACGAGGGCTGAACAGACCGGGATCTATAGTTTAAAGTGGATCCGAACCACTCACAAACATCCATGCTACCGCCAGGATTCGAACCTATTTTATCAAAGGTCAGAGCACTAGTCAACTGGTCATCAGGCCGCCCACTCACGAGTAGATTACTCATGGGATGTCCTTCCTGCATTGCAGTTACCGAAGATTAGACGCAACGCAGACCAGATATCTAAAGCTTAAACTGAAAAATAATGACAATGCATCAATTTTGTCATCGAATTTTAATTTATTAATAAACTATTGCAGATTATCAAAACTATTCATTAACTATTTTAAGATCTACAACAAATTCTTCCTTTTTTTAAATTTTAACAAGCTAAAACAAATATATTTTTGTATTATATGGATAGATTTTTCTTATTTTAGACAGAACAAATAAATCAGACTTTGGCAAATAAAGAAGAAGATCAAATAGAAATTCGAAAAAAAAAATTGCAAGTTGTTATTTTTTTCCTTTGAAAGCAAATAAGTTTATCAATGAGGAGAATTCTTTTCTGCTATATTTATTTCTAGTTTTATTGAACCTTTGAATGTTTTTCATCACATCTTGAATAAAACATACAATACTGTCCTTTACCAACATTTAACGAAAGAATACTTGCTAACGACATTGAAGTAACGAGACTTTGTGCAGTGTTATCAAGATGGGGAACTTTCCATTGTTCGATATCGTACCCAGATGAAAAACATAATCAAATACTTCCTCCCATGTACCTTATTAAGTCGCCGAATTATGAATATTTCTGCTTAACGCCTCGTGGGAACAATGGTTTTCTTGAATAACATCCATATTAAAGGAGAATAGCTGGCGGAAGTTTGCGTAACGACATTATGTTGCCAGACGCCGAACAAAGCGTTGATCAATATCGTTAAATGTGTCGGCATTAACGTTTAATTAAACAGCCGAGACAAGTAGGCGACGGAGGAGAAGAAGAACAGTTTTAGAAGATGAGGAAGAATAGAAGTCTTTTAATTATAATCTGCAGGTTTGCTGGTAAATATGCTAGATTAATGAACAGCGTCGCGTTTTTTTATGGAACAGTAAATCGTTTCGGTTATTTTTATTTTCGGAAATGGCAATCTTTTTTTTCAATCCCTTCTATTAGCTTACACTCTCCCTATATATATCTTGTTCAAATTTTCAATCTTTAATAAAATACTTTGTATTCATCCACTTAAGTTCAAATACATTTTTTTAATTTGTAGTAGACGACACTTGATGTTAATACAGTTTTTCAAATATTAATTCAGTAATTAAATTTAATTAATTAATTTTAGTTTTTTTTTAGATTTAAGTTGCATGTATCTACCAATAGATGGCGCCAGATAAACTTAAACAAATGAATGAAAATTATTTATAAAGGACTTTCTGCAACAAAGTAAAAAAAAAAAAAGTAGGATTTGACTTAAAATTTTTTTTTTTTTTTATATTACTTGTTTACATTTTATTTATCTTGATCTAAAAATGAGTTGTAAAGTTGTAATTTTTAAAGGGATTTAAATATTAATTTTCCATTGAATATCAGTGAGTCCCTATTTCCGATTTTGTATGCTACGAACCGACCATTGACAGGTGATGCTGAGAGATGCAGAATGCTTCCCGGGAGGACTTTTACGGGTAGTTGTCCCACTTTTGAATGTGAGAATACCAGAAAACTCCCATCAGGCTACAGCACTTGATAGCTATTTGTATTGAATATCAGTGAGTCCGATTTTGTATGACAAGAACAGTCCATCGGCGGGTGATAAAGGGACGACAGTGCCTTCCTGAAGGACTTTTAGGGTAGTTCAATACTTTTCAATGTGAGAATACCCGGAAACTCCCAGCAGGCTGCTGTGACTTGATGGCCAGTTGGCTAACGCTTGTGGCCTTTGGTACCACAGGCTTCAGGTTCAAGTGGTGGCAGTGGCATGGATGTTTGTGAGTGGTTCGGAATCCACGTTAAACTAAACTGTAGGTCCCGGTCTAATTATCCTGAAGTGTGCAGAAAATGATCGTAGAGCGACAAACCAAAGCCATCAGACTGCCTGACCATCGATTATTTAAAATCAAAATCACAGAGGAAAATGTTAAATAATCAAACATAGAACCTTTTCTTAAGCGGAGACAGTGAATTGAAAAGTATGTTAACCAAAAATATACACTGAAGTGACAAAAGTCATGGAATACCTCTTAATATCGTGTCGGCCCTCCTTTCGCCCGGCGAAGTGCAGCAACTCGACGTGGCATGGACTCAACAAGTCGTTGGAAGTCTTCTGCAGGAATATTGAACCATGCTGTCTCGATAGACGTCCATTGTGAAAGCGTTGATGGTGCAGGATTTTGGGCACGAACAGACCTCTCGATGATGTCCCATAAATGCTCGATGGGATTCATGTCGGGCGATCTAGGTGGCCAGATCATTCGTTGGAATTGTCCAGAATGTTCTTCAAACCAATCGCGAACAGTTGTGGCCCGGTGACATGGCGCATTGTCATCCATAAAAATCCCATCGTTGTTTGGGTACATGAAGTCCATGAATGGCTGCAAGTGATCTCAAGTAGCTGAACATAAGCATTTCCAGTCAATGTTCGGTACAGCTCACCAGAGGACCAAGTCCATGCCATGAAAAAACAACCCACACCATTACGAAGCCAACCAGCTTGAACAGTGCCTTGCTGACAGTTTGGGTCCATGGCTTCGTGGGGTCTGCGCCACACTCAAACCCTACCATCAGCTCTTACCAACTGAACATCTAGGGACCAACCGATATGCTCACGTGCCCAAGAGTCGCTGCAAGCGATGTCGTTCTGTCAGTTAAGGCACTCGAGTCGATCTTCTTCTGGAATAGCCCAAGACAAATTTCTCCGCACAGTTCTAACAGACAAACGTCCCACATTGATTTCTGCGGTTATTTGACGCAGTGTTGCTTGTCTGTTAGAATTTACGACTCTTTGCAGACGTCGCCGGTCTCGGTCGTTAAGTGTAGGCGGTCGACCACTGCGCTGTCCATGGTGGGATGTTATGCCTGAAATGTCATACTTCGGCACACTCTTGTCAGAATTTGGGAATGTTGAATTCCCTAACGATTTCGAAATGGCATGACCCATGCGTCTAGCTCCAACTAACATTCCGCTTTCAAAGTCTGTTAATTCCCGTCGTGCGGTCATCATCACGTCAAAACCTCTTCACGTGAATAACTTGAACAGAAATGAAAGCTCTGCGAAAGCACAGCGCATTTATACCTGTTCTACGCGATGCTACTGCCATCTGAAAATTTGCATATTGCTATCCCATGACTTTTGTCACTTCAGTGTATTATTTATTGAAAGAAGGTAAAGATCTTAGTCCGACTCGATTTTGATCATGTACTTGATGGCAATTTTATGATCATCTCTCATAATAAGTCAGTTGCCTAGTGAAAGTCTAATTTTTCTTTCATTATATTATACAACACTAAAATGTGGGTCAATAATAATTAGTTTTTTTTTCTTTTGCAAAGCTTTCTTTAGCGACAGTATACTATTTCGAACAGCAGTCCCATATATACATAAAAAGAAATTTTGAATTTAAATGCAAGCGTTTGTGTATAAACCAATGCTTAATTCTAGTTGGTGAAATACATTTCATTCAGGAAGGGGTAAAGGTCTCATAAGTATAATTCTGCAAGTTTCATGTAATATTAAAAAAAAAAATTTCTTAGGTTTTTATAAATCAAAACTGTGACTAAAACTTTATTAAGCAAAAGTGAAATGTGAAAATTTATAAATAAAGAAAAAAAACTTATATATCAAATGCAATTTCCTTCATAAGTAATTTATTAGGTAGAAATATTTGTTATAATATACTTAGATTAAGAATTTATATCAAATTATTGTTGTTATGAGTTATTTTGTATTTTATATATGTTTGCAGGTATTGTCAGATATCTGTTCGGCAAGACAGATATCTGACAATACCTGCGGGACGTCAGAGACGGTTATGCCAGAGAACTGGGTTCAGCAATCGTAGTCGCAGCAGAAATATGTGTTTCAATATAAACTGTATTTAGGAGACTCAGTTTGGTTGGTCCCTATGCCAAACGACCAGTTGTTTGCGTTCCCCTAACGTCTACTCACAAACGCGCTTGTTTAAACTGGAGTTTGAACTATTAGCACTAGAGTTTGGCCTAGGGAGTCAATGAGATGTACAATGATGAAGTTTGAACACTGATTGTTGTCGGATAGCTATATGCAGATAATCTGGAACTCGTATTCACCTGGACAGCATCATGGAAAGACATCATTTTTGATCATGGTATGGGCAGGCATCATGCTGAACCGCCGCACAGAACTTTATCTTAAAGACGGGATCTGTGATTGCTAAAAGTTACAGAGATAAAGTTCTTGATTTAAGAACTTTATCTCTGTAAGGTGTGATGAAGTGATTTTGTTATTTCTGATTTCATATTTATGGATAATAACGTGTCTGGTAACCATATGAACGTAATTGACGACTTCCTTGAAATGAAGAATATCCATCGAATGCTGTGGCCTGTTTACTCTCCGAATAACCATAACCATAGCATATACCATAACGAGCATGTGTTGGTATATGCTATGGCAACTTGCAACAGCTTTTCGGTACCCAACAAGTTACGTTCCACACTTGAAAAGAGCTTTCCGTGACGTTTGAAACTGCTTGAGCCCACAGCTTATCCACATCATCATAGCAAGTATGGTAAATAGTTGTGCAGCATGCTTTGCTTCCAGACGTGTTCACACACCTTATTAAACAGCTGCATAACTTTTTTATTTCATTTCTTTATCAATATAGTGTGAACTCCTTGTATATAAGTTTTCTTTCAAACTGTTTATTTGAATAATAAAGGGGATTTTTATAATTTTTTTTAATATTTTTGTAGTGTGAATGTCGGGCAGCCAGATTATAACTAGGTATGGTTGGGCTGAGATACTTGAGGCCAGGTTGGAGAACTCACAGATTCATAGATACACGCTTAAACATCACACACATACAATTAAAGACATACAATTTTTAACACATTTAAAGACCTCTAATTATAGATTTGCGGTAGGATTCCTGTTCTAAGCCGAAAGTCCGATAATCGGTTATGCGCAGGGTGAGCGAAATATACTTTCTCTCCAGGTGAGACTCTGTAGGCCAACTAATGAGCTGGGATGCGTTTAAAGGAAAAACTATGATACTATTATTTCATTAAAAGTATCTTCTCTATTTATTCAATTTTGATTGTTTCTAGGAATTAATATCTATGCTTATATTTAGAAATATAGATACGGTAAATAAAAATTTTAAGATAATTAAAGGTAACTAATTACACCTGCAATAAAATATTTGAAATATTTTTATCTATTAAAATTCAATAGAAAACAAGCCATGGGGCGTTTAGAAAATGGTACAGTCAAAAGTAAAAAAAAAAAACATAAAACAATTATAAAGCTTTATTTATATATATATATATATATAAAGAGAGAGAGAGAATATTTGCATCACAAACTATACAAAATATGCCCTGTTAAAAAGAAAAAAATAAGTGATCTTTGACATTATTTTTAATTCCACAGAAACAAATTTTTATTCGCTTTATTGACTTTAAATTTAAACCTGGTCTTTCAGTACTCCTCCCACTTCACAAATCGAATGACAAAACAAAATTCTCATTCCGAAGAGCCTCCTTGACATTTGCCAGTTTTTATATTTAGTTTCACCAAATGATTGTGAATGCATTCTTAGGGATAATTGCTTTTGCACCACTTCGATAATATCATTGCCAGAAATAGTTTTTTGCCATTTTAAAATTTTCGTCACTTTTTTTCTCCTCCAATGAGATTTAACTGAAGAAATAACGTTGTGGAACCAAACTAATTAGAAGCAAGTTTCGAACTTACTTTTTCCTGAAACTCAGCTCTTTATTTAAATTAGGTTGGTGGGGGAGGGAGGATTCTTTTTCCTTCCCACCTTCGCAGATTCAGAAGCCGGAGAAATGGCAGAAAAATTCCCTTTTTTGTTGTTTCCTGAACTCTGGAGCGAATAAAAGAACGACTCGTTCGTCAGCGGTTCGAGATATTCACAAATGAACGCTACTTTTCGGGCCAAATGAATGTGCAGGAATGTCGGAACACAAATAAATATAAGTTGGAATTAATTAAATATCTGTAATGAGTTTTGCTGATTGTATAATTTTTAATAATGAAACTAATGTACTGCGATTAAATCCTAGTTTTTTGGGATCGGCATCCATGAAATAATTGGGATAAAAATGCAGACAATGAATTTCCGTTTCTCTTTCACTTAACTTGTAATTATTATCTTTCGATTCAAATTTAGATGGCGATTTTTATTTTTCGGTGTCCTTTTATGCATTCTTTACTTTTCTGATTTGTTATTTTTGGTAAGACTTTTTAAGAATGAAATGTTTTTTATTGCTACGAAAACTTTGGAACACATCATTCGAAATGTTATTTTTATAAAATGGTGTTTTTAAAGCCATTTAATTAAACTCCAAAAAATGTGAATATTTAATAGTTTAATTTTTTTCTGCTTATTTAAGTAATGCGGTGTATTTTTAAGGATAAATTTTGATTTAAAAATTTAGAACAATAAATTGATAGAAATAAATAATTAGTCCATAATTGATCAATAAAGTTTATTGGATGTCAAGCAACGAAACGTTTGCCAAACATAATTAATAATTACAGGAATGTTAAAAGAAATCTAAATCGACTTGATATACTAGTGAAAAGTGGTTATAAATTAAGGAAACTGTAACCATGCTCTCTCCTACACAATGGAAAGAGCCTCTTAATTCTTTGGCTTTCAGGAGAAAAGGTAAGTTGCCGTCGAGACTCTCGCCCGAGAGGAAGTACAGCGCTATTTCTGATCCCGCTGAGAAACGTTTAGTTTATAGTCTCTCTATCCCGAGAGTAAATATATTTCGCGCATCCGGCGCATTAGTTCGCCTATAGAATCTCACCTAAAAGAAGTATATTTCGCGTAACCTACGCGTGACTGAGTATAGGGCTTTCGTCTTAGAGATGGAGTCCTTCCACGAATCTATGGTTATCTATCCTTAAATGTGTTAAATATTGTATGTCTCTAATTGTATGTGTGTGGTGTTTGTGTGTGTAAATAATGTTAGTTCCCAAACCTAGGCCTCTAGTATGTCACCCCAGCCACATCCAATTACAATTTACCGAATCTGCACAATACAAAAAATATAAATGAATAATAATAATTATTTGACCTATGGGAAGTAGTGTAAAGAAGCTATACATGTTTAAAAGAAAATGCCATGATACTATTTTTCTGTTAAAATTATCTCCCACAATTTTTTCAGTATTGATTGTTTGAAAGAAATATAATCTATGCATATATCTAGATATATAAATACTTTAACTAAATAATTTTAAGACAATTAAAAGTATCGACTTAGATCTGGATTAAAATGTTTGAGATATTTGTATCTGCTGAAAATCAATAACAAATCACCCATAGTCTTTTTTACAAAATGATATAACATTCAGTAAGTATCATGCTTTAATTATAGTATATACATATTCACATATATATTATAAAAGTAGGATATTTGGATTGTAAACAATACAAAATATGTTCTGTAAAAGGAAGACATAAGTAAGCATTGACATTATATTTAATTCCACAAAAAACATTTTTTTTTCACTTCATGACTTACATTTAAACCTGGTCATTTCAGTACTTCTCCCACTTCATAAATCGAATGACAAAGTGCAAAATTCTCACCATGAAGAGCCTCCTTGACATTAGCCAGTTTTATATTTTTTATATTTATTTTCACCAAATGATTGTGAATGCATCTCAGCGATAATTACTTTTGCACCACTTCCATAACACCACTGCCAGAAATAGTTTTTGACACTTTAAAAATTCGCAAATTTTTTTTTTTCTCCTACAACGAGATTTAACAGAAGAAAGAACTTATGGAGGAACCAAACTAATTAACAACAAGTTTCGAACTTACTTTTTCCTGAAACTTAGCTTTTTATTTAAATTAGGTTGGCGGCGGGAATGATTCTTTTTCCTTCCCACCTACGCAGATTCAAAAGTCGGAGAAATGGCAGAAAAATGCTCTTTTTGTTGTTTCTGAACTCTGGAGCAAATAAAAGAACGACTCGTTCGTCAGCTGTTCTAGATATTCACAAATGAACGCTATTTTTCTGGCTAAATGAAAATGTGTAGGAATGTCGGAGCTGAAATAAATGAGATGATAGAATTAATTAAATATCTGTAATAAGTTTTGCAGATTGTATAATTTTGATCAAGAAACTAATGTACTGTATTTAATTCCCAGTTTTTTCGGTCGGCATCAATAGAATAATTGGGATAAAAATGCAGACAATGAATTTCCGTTTCTCTTTCACTCAAAATTTTATTTTTTCACAGTCCTTTTATATTTTATTTTCTTTAATCATTGTTATTTATGGTACGACTTCTTATGAATTCCATCTTTTTATTCCTAGGAAACCTTCAAAAGACATCATTCAAAATGTTATTCTTATAAAATGATGTTTTTAAAGCTATTAATTAAACTATGAAAAAGGTGAATATTTAAGAGTTACATTTATTTCCGCTTATTTAAGTAATGCGGTGTATTTTTAAGCTCAGGATAAATTTTTATTTAAAAATTAGGTCAATATATTGATAGAAATAAATAATTAGAGTAATAATAGTAATTGATCCATAAAATTGGATTTCAAGCTAAGTAAAGGTTTGTCCAAAAGTTAAACGTAATTAATAATAATATGAATGATAAAAGAAATCTACGTCGGACGTGATATACTAGTGAAGGCAGTTATAGAAAAAAACAAACTGTAACCGTGCCCTCTCCTACACACAGGCAAGAACATCTTTCCTGTTTGACGTTCAGGAGAAATGGTAATTTTGTCTCGAGACTCTCGCCCAAAAGGAAGTACAGCGCTACTTCTGCTGCAGAGAAGAATCATTTAGTTTATTGGCTCTATCCCAAGAGTAAATATATTTAGCGCATCCCGGCATCATAGTTGGCCAACAGAATCTCACCTGAAGAGGAACTATTTTTCGAGTAACCTGCACGTGACCGAGTATCGGGCTTTAGACTTAGAAGTGGAGTCCTTCCACAAATCTATAGTTATCTATCCTTAAATGTGTTAAATATTGCATATCTCTAATTGTAGCGTGGTGTTTGTGAGCGTGTCAATAAAGTTCTTAGTTCCCAAACCTTGGCTTCAAGTATCTCAACCCAGGCACATCCAGTTACAATTTACCGAATCTGCACAATAGAAGATGTAAATGAATAATAATAATAATTTTATCTACGTGAAATAGTATAAAGAAGCTATAAATGTTTACAAGAAAATGCTATGATACTATTTCTTTATTAAAACTATCTCCTTCGGTTTATTCAGTATTGACTGTTTGAAAGAAATATGATCTTTGCATATATTTTAATACTTTAAATAAATAATTTAAAGATAATTAAAAGTATCTACGTACATTTGGAATAAAATTTTGAAATATTTGTATCTGCCGAAAATCAATAACAAATCACCCATAGTGTTTTTACAAAATGGTATAAAAAACTAAAAATAACATTAACTAATTATCATGATTTATTTATAGTATATGCATATCCACATATATATTATAAAAGTAGATTATTTGGATTGCAAACTCTGCAAAAATATGTCCTGCAAAAGAAAAAAGACATAAACTTTGACATTATTTTTAATTCCACAAAAACTTCTTTTGTTACTTCATTAACTTACATTTAAACCTGGTATTTTCAGTACTCCTCCCACTTCACAAATCGAATGACAAAGAGCAAAATTCTCACTCCGAAGAGCCTCCTTGACATTTGTCGAGTTTTATATTTAGTTTCACCAAATGATTGTGAATGCATTCCTAAGGGATAATTACTTTTGCACCAATTCGATAATACCATTGCCAGAAATAGTTTTTGCCATTTCTTTTTTCTACTCCAATGAGATTTAACAGATGAAAAACTCTGGAAGAACCAAACTAATTAGAAGCAAGTTTAGAACTTACTTTTTCCTAAAACTCAGCTCTTTATTTAAATTAGGTTGGCGGCGGGAATAATTCTTTTTCCATTCCACCGACGCAGATTCAGAAGTCGGAGAATTAGCAGAAAAATGCTCTTTTTTGTTGTTTCCTGAACTCTGAGCGAATAAAAGAACGACTCGTTCGTCAGCGGTTCGAGATATTCAAATGAACGCTACTTTTCGGGCCAAATGAATGAATGTGCAGGAATGTCGGAGCACAAATGAAGTACAGATAGAATTAATTAAATATCTGTAATGAGGTTTGCTGATTGTATAACTTTGATCATGAAACTGATGTACTGTAATTAATTCCTTGTTTTTTGGTGGGCATCCACGAAATAATTGGGATAAAAATGCAGACAATGAATTTCCGTTTCTCATTCACTTAATTTTGAATTATTAACTTTCGATTCAAATTTAAATGTCGAATTTTTTTCGCTTTGTCCTTTTATACTCTTTTTTCTTTTTCTGGTTTGTTATTTTTCGTACTACATTTTTATTAATGAAATATTTTTTATCGTTACGAAATCTTTAAAGACATCATTCGAAATGTTATTTTCATAAGATGGCGTTTTTAAAGCTATTTAATTAAACTCCAAAAAATGTGAGTATTTAAGAGTTTAATTTATTTCTGCTAATTTAAGTAATGCTGCAGTGCGCAGTTTGTGCAACCAGATTGTAAATGTGTGTGGTTGCGTCGAATTATTTGGCGCACTGGCTTGATATCTCACAACTTTATTTACACAAGCACAAACATCAAGCACATATAATTAGAATCATATAGTATTTAACACATTTAAAGTTATATAATTTTCATGATTCGTAGAAGTACTTCACTTCTAAGCCGAAACCCCGTCTTAGAAGTGGAGTATCTTGTACGAATCATGACAATTATGTAATTTTAAATGTGTTAAATATTATATGACTCTAATAATGGTACGACTATATTATACGATTCTAATTACTCGAAACTAAACCGGCTACTTGCAGGTTTTGCAAATACACTTCTGCTCCGGGTGAGAGTCTGTAGTTAAACTAATAGACAGGACTGCGCTAAATATATTTCTTCCCGAAATGAGAGTTTATACGCTAAACGTTTCCAAACGGGTGAGCAAGTTGCACAGTACTTCCTCTCGGGTGAATTTCTCGGATATACTTCGGATTTCTCGAATTCTGTATGTCAACTAAGGCGCCGGGGTGAGCAAAATATATTTAATCTCGGGATTGAAAATTAACGTTTAAACTGATCGTTTCTCAGCTCGAGCAGTTGTAACACGGTACTTCCTCTCTGCCTACAGTCTCCAGGCAAACTTATAATTTCTCCTGTGATTCACATAATTATCAATTATTCTTAACTTCAGTACATCCATATATGTTGCTTGAAAAAGAAAATTACTGATGAATTATCAATTAACTATTTATTACTATCAATTTATTGATCTTAATTTTTAATTCAAAACATAATTTCTTCTAAGCCTAAAAACTACACTGCATTACTTAAATAAGCAGAAATAAATTCAACTCTTCAATATTCACATTATTTATAGATTAATTAAATAGATTTAGATACATCATTTTATAAAAATAACATTTTGAATTAAAGATTTCGTAACAATAAAAAAATGCATTCATAAGAGGCCGTACCAAATATACCAAATCAGTTAAGAAAATAAAGTATAAAAGGATACCGAAAAATAATAAACCACCATTTAAATTTATAAAAATAACATTTTGAATTAATGATTTCGTGACAAAAAAAAAAAGATTGCATTCATAAGAAGCCGTACCAAATCAGTAAAGAAAATAAAAATATAAAAGGATATCGTAAAATAAAAAACCACCATTTAAATTTGAATCGAAAGTTAGTAATTGGAAGTTAAGTGAAAGAGAAACGGAAATTCATTGTCTGCATTTTTATGTCAATTGCATCGTGGAAACCGACCAAAAAACTAGGAATTAATTACAGTACATTGGTTTCATGATCAAAATTATACAATCAGCAAAACTCATTACAGATATTTAATTAATTCTAACTGCACTTATTTGTGCTCTGACATTCCTGCAAATTCATTTGGCCCAAAAGGTAGCGTTCATTTGTTCGCTGACGAACGAGTCGTTCTTTTATTCGTTCCAGAGTTCAGGAAACAACAAAAAAGCATTTTTCTGCCATTTCTTCCGCCTTCTGAATTTGCGTAGGTGGGAAGGAAAAAGAATCATTCCGCCGCCAACCTAATTTACATAAAGAGCTGAGTTTCAGGAAAAAGTATGTTCGAAACTTGCTTCTAATTAGTTTGGTTCCTCAACGTTCTTTCTTCTGTTAAATCTCTATGGAAGGAAAGGCTGGGTGAAAAAAAGGAATGAGGAAATTTTAAAGAGTTTCAAAAACCATTTCTGTCAATGGTATTATCGAAATGGTGCAAAAGTAATTATCCCAAAGAATGCATAAATGAAACTAAATATAAAACTGGCAAATGTCAAGTAGGCTCTTTGGAGTGCAGATTGTGTTCTTTGTCATTCGAATTGTGAAGTGGGGAGTACTGAAAGACCAGGTTTAAAAGTAAACTTAATGAAGTGAAAAAAAAGATTTTTATGGAATTTGAAATATTGTCAAAGATTACTTATTTTTTCATTTTAGCAGGACATATTCTGTACAGTTTGTGATCCACACATTAAGGGGACTTTTCCAATGTTTTGCCCTTGTTCTTTGGCCCTTGTTCTTTGCCCTTGTTTATTCTGGAGGAAGCACAGTAACAATTTTTTTTTTATTTTATAACCATTTTTCACTCGTATATTCCGTTTCCCACCATTCCGACTTAGATGCCTTTATTATTCACATATATACCAATTATGCGTTACTTTTGGATATCATTTTACGTTGTTTGAAATTGAAATAAATCTTTTGATGAACTGTTTGTTATTATCAATTTATAGATATTATTTATTTATTCAAAACAATATTTCTACTACAGTTAACAATATGCCGCAATACTTAAAAAAGGAGGAATAATTTGCACTTTTAAATATTCACATTTTCATAGCTTAATTAAATAACTTTAAAAACACCGTTTTATAAGAAGAACATGTCCATTAATGTCTTTTAAAGATTTCTTAACCATAAAAAAAAGACTGTATTCATGAGAAGTAGTACAAAAATAGCAAATAAAAAATTAAATAAAAAAAAAAAAGAATATCGAAAAAAATCACCATTTAAATTTGAATCGAGAGTTAATAATTAGAAGTTAAGTGAAAGAGAAAACGGAAATTCATTGTCTGCATTTTTATGCTAATTATCTCATGGAAGCCCAACAAAAAAAAAAAAAAATTAGGAATTAAATTGAGTACATTAGTTTCATGATCAAAATTATACAATCCGCAAAATTCATTACAGGTATTTAATTAATTCTATCTGTACTTATTTTTGCTCCGACATTCCTGCACATTCATTTGGCCCGAAAATTAGCGTTCATTTGTGAACATCTCGAACCACTGACGAACGAGTCGTTCTTTTATTCGCTCCAGAGTTCAGGAAACAACAAAAAAGGAGCATTTTTCTGCCATTTCTCCGGCTTCTGAATCTGCGTAGGTGGGCAGGAAGAAGAATCATTCCCGCCACCAACCTAATTTAAATGAAGAGTTAAGTTTCACGAAAAAAGTAAGTTCGAAACTTGCTTTTAATTAGTTTGGTTCCTTAACGTTCTTTCTTCTGTTAAATCTCGATGGAGGAGGAAAAAAAAAAAAAAAATAGCGAAATTTTAAAGTGACAAAAACTATTTCTGGCAGTGGTGTTATCGAACTGGTGATAAAGTAATTATCCCTAATAATGCATTCATCATCGTTTGGTGAAACTAAATATAAAACCGGCAAATGTCAAGGAGGCTCTTCGAGTGAGAATTTTGCTCTTTGACATTCGATTGGTGAAGTGGGAGGAACAAAAGAACCAGGTTTAATTGCGAGAAATATTAATAACAAGAGACTTTTTTTATATGAAATGCATACATATTATACATATATTTGATATTATTAAAATAATAAAATATTAAAAGCATAGTTTAAGTGGGTGTTTGTGATACATTTTATATCTAATAAATTAATGGGAAGTGTGCTGTTTGGGCAACCAGATTTTAAATGGGTTCTATTGGATTGAAATACTTGAGGCACAGCTTTGAAAACTCACAATTTATTTACACAAGTCCTAATACTACACATATACAATTAGACACATTTAAAGATATATAATTATAGATTCGTTCAAAGACCACTTCTAAGCCGTCAGCCCGATACCTCGACATGCGCAGGGTGCGCGAAATATACCTCCTCTCCAGATGAGAGCCTGTAAGTCAACTAATGAGTGGCTAAATATATGTGACGCCTGGTTAGTGCTAAATGAGTAAGAGCAATGCAGCCTTTCCTTATAGCATAAGGATTAACTGTCTGTATTGCAATATTCTTCATTAACATATCATGTCCGACTTTGATTTATTTTATCATTCATATAATTATCAGGTATGTATAACTTGTGGACATCAGTTTACGTTGCTTGAAAAACCGATAAAAATTTATTGATCAATTATTTATTAATTGTTTATTACTATCAATTTATTGACCTTAATTTTTAATTCAAAACAATTCTCCTAATCTAATATCTCGCATTACTTAAAGAAGCAGAATTAAATTAAACTCTTAAATATTCACATTTTTTGTAGTTTAGTTAAATAGCTTTAAAAACACCACTTAATAAAAATAACATTTCGAATGGTTTTTTTGAAGAACTCTTAACAATAAAAGACATTGTATTCATAAAAGTCGTACCAAAAATAACAAATCAGTAAAGAAAATAAAGTATAAAAGGTTACCGGAAAATAAAAATCCACCATTGAAATTTGAATCGAAAGGTAGCAATCAGAAATTAAGTGAAAGTGAAAAGGAAATTCATTGTCTGCATTTTTATCTCTATTATCTCGTGGATGCCAAACAAAATTAATTACAGTACATTAGTTTCATGATCAAAATTATACAATCAGCAAAACTTATTACAGATATTTAATTAATTCTATCATCTCATTTATTTGAGCTCCGACATTCCTGCACATTCATTTAGCGAGAAAATAGCGTTCATTTGTGAATATCTCGAACCGCTGATGAACGAGTCGTTCTTTTATTCGTTCCAGAGTTCAGGAAACAATAAAAAAGAACATTTTTCTGCCATTTCTCCGCCTTCTGAATTTGCGTAGGTGGGCAGGGAAGAAGAATCATTCCCGCCGCCAACCTAATTTAAATAAAAGAGCTAAGTTTCTGGAAAAGTAAGTTCGAAACTTGCTCTTAATTAGTTTGGTTCCTCAATAGTCTTTCTTCTGTTAAATCTCTCGTTGGAGGAAGAAAAAAATTGCGAAAAATTTAAAGTGGCAAAAACTATTTGTGGCAATGGTATTATCGAATTGGTGCAAAAGTAATTATCCCTAAGAATGCATTCACAATCATTCGGGTGAAACTAAATATAAAACTGGACAAATGTCAAGAAGCCTCTTCGGAGTGAGGATTTTGCTCTTTGTCATTCGATTTGGGAAGTGGGAGGAATTCTGAAACACCTGGTTTAAATTTATAATTAATGAAGTGACAAAAGAAAAAAAGGTTTTTTGTGGAATTACAAATAATGTCAAAGATTACTTACTTCTTCCTGTTTTCCTTAAGACATATTTCTTATAATTTGCAAACCAAATATTCTACTTTTATAACATATATGTGAATATGCATACCATAAATAAAGCATGATAACTATTTGATGTTATTTTTTTTACTTTCCTTATATCAATTTCTAAAAAATCAATAGCTATTGATTTTTAGCAGATATAAATATTTAAAAAATTTTATTCCAGATGCAATTTCAATAATCTTAAAATTATTTATTTATAGTATATATATATATATATATATATATATATATATGCTGTTTCTTATCCCTGCTTGGTAGACAGTAACATCTCGACTGAGTCTATGAACACCTGCTTTCTCATGGAATGAGGGAAGGAGGTGCAGCTTTATTGTGAAGAAGTACCGTGGGTAGAAGTCTGATTTGGCACCATGTCGCTGAGGCAGGACATCAGGAACAGTGTCTGCAGGGAGGACTTTTAGGGGTAACTACCCCCGCATTTGTGTATCGTATGGGAGGAAAAACCGAAGGAATAACATATATGTGAATATGCATACCATAAATAAAGCATGATAACTATTTGATGTTATTTTTTACTTTCCTTATATCAATTTCTAAAAAATCAATAGCTTTAGGTAGTCCGACTAACGAGGATGCAAGATTCTGACCATCCCAAACACCATCGAATCTCCTCATCTTTTGAAATAGTGTCTACAAAAAAGCCGCCAGCCAATTTCTTAATGCGTTGCCGCTGTGCCTCGAGTCTGGCAGATTTTATTAATCATTCACATACTTACCAATTTTGCTTAACTTTTGGACATCCGTTTACACCCAAGAAAATTTATTCGTCAGTTATTGATTAATTTATGCTGAATATAAAATTATCGGAAGATTTTCATTTAACCGCATGAATAGCCTTTTATTATGTGGCGCTTGTTTTCTCCAACCTAACACATCAGTTGGTCTTTTAGTTAGATGCCTTTTTCCTTAAATGAGGGCATTTTTCTTTTCGTTCTTTTAAATTTTTAGACCAGCAGAATTAAATATTTTAACCCTTCTCCTATGGATACAAAAATGTTTCACACGCCAATATTTCTTTACCTGTTTTAAAGATAAGTCTACTAAGGTGACAACTAAAATCAAAGTTTTGTTCATGTAGTTTTACTTTATTTAATTCTTCGTAACTTTTCCAATCGGCCTTTCTGAACTTGCACGATAAGAAACAATGTTCTGTAAAATATACTCTGAATCGCCGCAGGCTTACAGATGCAACAACCTGCATATGCCCTGAATCCAGTTCATCAATAACACTTCATTTATTATACATACTAATATCAGAAGATACGCAGAGCAGATATGGGGTGCTGCTGCTGCCGTTTTAAGGAATAAAAGTTGGGGTTAGGGTCGACAGGGTTATAAAGAATTCGAATGTGCGGGAACTCAAAAGCTCTTCAACCTCCGTACCCGCTACGTTATAGTCTTTACATCCCCATCTCACAAATTATTTCTTATCAACCAATAAACATTATTTAAATAAGCAGACATAAATTAAACTCTTAAATATTCACATTTTTCCGTAATTTAATTAAATAGCTTTAAAATCACCATTTAATAAAAATAACATTTCGAATGATGTCTTTTGAAGATTTCGTAACAATAAAAATATTGCATTCATAAGAAGTACAAACAAATCAGAAAAGGCAGGAAAATATAAAAGGATAGCGAGTAATAAAAAGTGCCATTTACATTTGAATCGAAAGTTAATAATTAGAAGTTGAGTGAAAGAGAAACGGAAATTCATTGTCTGCATTTTTGTCCCAATTATTTCTTGGTTTCCGATCAAAAAAACTAGGAATTAATTACAGTACATTAGTTTCATGATCAAAATTATACAATCTGCAAAACTCATTACAGATATTTAATTAATTCCAACTTACATTTATTTGTGTTCCGACATTCCTGAACATTCATTTAACCAGAAAAGTAGCGTTCATTTGTGAATATCTCGAACCACTGACGAAAACGAGTCGTTCTTTATTTGCTCCAGATTTCAGGGAACAACAAAAAGAGCATTTTTCTCACGAAAAAGTA
This sequence comes from Caerostris extrusa, assembly GCA_021605095.1. Lineage (NCBI taxonomy): Eukaryota > Metazoa > Arthropoda > Arachnida > Araneae > Araneidae > Caerostris > Caerostris extrusa. The sequence goes on from BPLR01002393.1 coordinate 107,764, forward strand.
AGTTCGAAACTTGCTTTTAATTAGTTTGGTTCCTCAACGTTCTGTTAAATCTCAGTGGAAGAGAAAAAAATTGCGAAATTTTAACGTGGCAAAAACTATTTTTGGCTGATGCAAAAGTAATTATCCCTAAGAATGCATTCACAATCATATGGTGAAACTAAATATAAAAGTGGCAAATGTCAAGGAGATTCTTCTGGAGTGAGAAATTTTATTCTCTTGTCATTCGATTTGTGAAGTGGGATGAGTACTGAAAGACCAGGTTTAAATGTAAAGTTAAATACGTGAAAAAAGAGTTTTGTGGAATTAAAAATAATCTCAAAGCTTATTTATTTCTTCCTTTTAACAGGACATATTCCGTTTAGTTTGTAATCAAATATTGTATATATATTTATATACGTACAATATAAATAGAGCATGATAAGATAGTTATATAATGTTTTTTTTCCTTTATACCGTTTTCTAAAAGTACCATAGTCGATTTGAAATCGATTTTTGACAGGTAAATGTATTTAAAAATTTTATTCCAGATGTAATTAGATACTTTTGATTTTCTTAAAATTATTTATTTATAGCATATATATCTTAATATATGCATTGATAATAGTTCTTATAAACAATGAAAAACGAATAAATTGAAGAATATAATTTTAATGGAAAAGTAGTATCATAATATTTTTATTTAAACATTTGTAGCTTCTTTATTATAGGATTATTTCATATATATAAAAATGTACATATCTAGAAAACAAAACAACTGGAATTCTTGATAATTGCAGCAGTAATTTGGAAATTTTTCAATAAAATACTTACAAGTATTAGTATTTAACAAGCTATTGGGAGAAACATTAACATTAAGTGACTTTATATATATATATATGTGTGTGTGTTGTGTGTGTGTGTGTGTGTGTGTGTGTATGTGTGAGTGAATGGAATGGAATTATTATCGTCAGTGACCCAAGGTTGGATTATTGGCTCTTAATAAAGATTTTTCAAGTAAGATCTTGATCGTTATATCTCTTTTAGAAAAAAGCCATTGTTTCCACAGAATGTGTAACCTGTAATGATTCCTTGCTCAAAGGCATTTGGAATTTAATGAAATTGCAGATTCTTTGGCAGAGAATGTCAAATGTCTAGATCAGAATGTCATTCATACTTCCCTTGTAGTTGCAAATGCCTTGACAAAATTTAAACTTATAACTCCTTCTATGATTAAAATTAAATACCAAATTACAGAACTAAATGTGGATAGAAAAACAGCCACTAATTTCACACGATTAAAGATGAAGTACCACAAAAATATGAAAAGATTTGCTGGGGGCCTTAAGCAGTACCAAAAATGTGACAACTGCCCTCATGTCGAACTTATTCCTCATCATGTCTTTGATTAGCCAGCTGTTGCAGCCTTCCTGCATTGTCGTCCATTCGGCCATATATATATATCATATATATATATATATATATATATATCATATATATATATATATATATATATATTTGATATTATATAAAATAATATTTGTTTAAATAATAGTTTTAATAGTATTTTTGGTGGATTTCATTTGCATATTTTATATGTAATAAAGAAAGGTCAATAATAATAAAGTGTATAATAATATAAAAAATAAAACTGGCATTAAATGTTGTAATGAGATTAAATTTTAAAGAATTTTTTTCAAATTTTCAGTGTTATATTTAATATTCTAAGAAAGCCTACAGTAATAAAAGGATTAAATATAGATGCGTTGCTTTTATAAATGAACCATGACATTCTGTTGTTATTTTAAAATCTTGATGACAATTGCTTTAAGTAGACGCTAATGATAGAATTTCAGCTGTGTTTCAAATATTTGTTTTAGAATTGAAACTACGATCAATAGCTCTCTAGCTCCAAAATCGTGCCACTTAAGTAATTGTGAAAATACTTTAAGTGACTTAGGATTGAGATTTCATTTTTTTCTTCTGGATAATGAAATTCTGAAGCAGCAGTGTCACTACACAAATAAATAGCTAAAAGTGGGTTATCTAAACAAACTCGTCTGATTCTAAAACCGGTTTAAAAATGTCTAGAAACAGCCTAGACACATAGGATTTATAAAAAAATAAAAAATATGCAGAAATAAAATAATAAAAAGGTTATGATTAAAGATAAAATAATTAATCCAAGCATTAAAATAAATATAAACAAGTAATATAAAAAAAAAAAAGTCAATTCCTACTTTTTTTTTTTCACTATATTGCAGAAAGTCCTTTATAAATAATTTTCATCCTTTTTTTTTTTTTAAGTTTATCTGGCGCCATCTATTGGTAGATATAAGCAACTTAAATCTAAAAAAACTAAAATTAATTAATTAAATTTAGTTACTGAATAAATATTTGAAAAACTGTATTAACATCAAGTAAATCCACTACAAGTTAAAAATGTGTTTTTGAACTTGGGTGGATGAATAAAAAGTATTTTATGAACGTTTGAAAATTTGAACAAGATATATATATAGGGAGAGTGTGAGCTAATAGAAGGAATTAAAAAAGCGTTAATAAATTTGGGTTTTTATTAAATAAATTTTGATATCAATTGAAAAAAAAAATTTTTTTTACCCTCTTTATATTTTATGCACAAATAAATATGAGCAACAACTTCGTAATTTTGATAATTTTCTCTCCACAAACATATAATTTGATCATTTTGTGAATTTTTACTGGGACTAACTAACACTTTGTTTATTAGTACGTAAATTAATTAAAAGAAAACTAAAAAAAAATTAATAAAATATAGAATATTATTATAATAACACAACAAAATAAACAACTGTTAAAATTATTATATTATACAATGTTTACTGGTGTGTATCAGAAAAGAAACAAAATATTTTGTTAAAGATAATATGTCATAATAACATAACAAAATAACAACCGTTGAAAATCAATGTAGTAAAACCATCATGCTTATTGATATGTTTCAAAGGAAGCAAAAACATTTTATGTAAATATAAATATAACATAAAAAAAATGAATAACAATAAATTTAGTAAAACCAATTGATATGTTTCAAAGGAAGCAAAAACATTTTATATAAATATAAACTTTATAATAACATAAAAAAAATGAACTGTTACAATAAATGTAGTAAAACCATCGTTTTATTGATATGTTTCAAAGGAAGCAAAAACATTTTATATAAATATAATACTCTATAATAACATAAAAAAATGAACTGTTAACAATAAATGTAGTAAAACCATCGTTTTATGGATACGTATAAAAAGACTTATTTTATAAAAATATCAAATGTTATAATAGCATAACAAAATGAACAACTGTTAAAAATCAATGTAGTAAAACCATCTTGTTTATTGATATGTTTCAAAGGAAGCAAAAAACATTTTATATAAATATAATACTCTATAATAACATAAAAAAATTAACTGTTTACAATAAATGTAGTAAAACCATCTTTTTATGGATACGTATAAAAAAAGACTTATTTTATAAAAATATCAAATGTTATAATAGCATAACAAAATGAACAACTGTTGAAAATCAATGTAGTAAAATGCATCTTATTTATTGATGTGTATCAAAGGAAACAAAAAACTAAAATGTAGAATGTTATTAGAATGACACAACAATGAAAACTGTTAAAATTAAAAATTCAAATAATTAATTATTCATCAAAGTATGCCCTATTAAAGCATTTATTTTATGTAATTATTATTTTTTTCTGTTTCGTGCATTATTCATTCTTTTTTTTTCTCTGGCAAAAACATGTTACAAAAGTAAATGCTACCTGCTCATGCATAACTTACCTGATGTTCCTGCTCTTGATAATTTATTCAAATTCATAAATAAAAGGGCTGAGATATAATGGCTCATTCCAATTATTCAATCTTTTTTTTTTTTTTTTTTTTCTTTCATCTACTATTTTTCGGCAATTTTCATTTTTTTCACTTTCACAATGCTAAAATTCAGTACGATAAATTGAAAGGTTTATGTGAAACACAAGTAAAAATGCACCTAAAATTCCAATTTTTTCAGCATTATGATGCTGAATTTATCTGAATATCCACCCTCAGCAATCAAAAGTTTGTATTTTTTCTTAACATTTTGTTGATATAGAAGTTCAGGTATAGATCTTTCTATAATGATTTGTTCTTAGACTTTCTTGATGGAAGAATCATAATATGTACATCCAAATAACTTGTTTTTTTTTTCCATTTCTTTATTATATAGCTTGAATTACTCATTTTGCTCCACTGATTTTAACAAGTTTTTATGGGAAAAAAAATACAAATGTGACTTAATAAAATGGAGCTGCAGATTCATATTGCACCCATGATCTTCGAATTTTCTGAACATGATTTGAATTATATTTGCGTAATGGAAAAAAAGGAATTTCAAATTAACTTCTTTAAATATATTCCAAACATCCTTTCCATTTTATTTGAGTTACAATTGCAAAACATTCAGTACAATTTTTGTCCTTGCATCAATTTTTCTTATGTCCCGGTAAGCAAATAGACTGTCTTTCAAATTTTCAACTGACAAATAAATAATTTCTTCATTTTTTTTTGCATGGAAACGAAGAACAGGGTTTAGTTTTTGAAATTGTATTTATAAGCAGTTATATGAAGCCCACTTTCTCTTTAAAATCTTTTTGATAAATAGGTGAAGAGGACAAAGAGGCTTTTTAGCGAGGTAACTTTACATCCTGTGATGATTTTACAGTAATGTCTGGATTTATTACTTAAAAAAACTTACATAAAACCTAAATTGAAAATATTTTCCTGGTTGATTTACATACTTTTTTTAAAGGCATTTTTTATAAACAGAAATCATTTTCATTCCTTAACACTTACTGTCTTAAAATTTCATTTCTCAATCCAGTACAGAATAATATTTTTTAGGGTTCACCAAGCTCACATGTTGTAATGTTTTTGATCCTAGGATCGAGATTTCCATGTGCTGTCCATACTTTTTTCCTTTCCTTTGCTAATACTGTGCCCTATGATCGCATTCAGAAAAAAAAAACAAAATAATTTCGTGTAATACTCTATTTTCGTCGTTGCATACCTATTATTTTCAAGTCATTTCACGCTTTACTTCTTAAGTAGGAAATTACACCTTTATCACAAATTGAATTTGTTCAGTTGGTGTTCACAAAAGTTCTCAAATGACTATTAACACAATCACTATTCACCCTTTTATCGAGCCCAGAAGAAACAAAACCTAAAATTCCCACTCTAGAAAACGATTTATAAATCAATCTAGCACTCACGATAGCTCCATCTGGAAAAATGTCACAACCTTGATCTGCATATTTTTATTACTCTAATACGATAAAAAATGATTATCAATATAAAATACCTCTAAGAATCTTTTATTTACGGAAGTTGTTTGGAACTTAATTGTTTTCTTAAAACACTTCTGATGCGTTTTACGAGGAAACCTTTACATCTTATTATGATTTTACAGTAACTTTTGAATTTATCATGTACTAAACGCGCGGAAAATGCTAAATCTTAAAAAAAAAATTTTTCCTAGTTGATTTACATAATTTTTTTTTTCTGCGGCATTTTTTATAAACAGAGAACATTTCCATTCCATAACACTTGCTATCTTATTTTAAATTTCATTTTCAATCCAATAATTTATACATTTAATAGAATACCATTAAAAAACATTATTTCAACTCACTTTTTTTTTATTGAAGCGAATTCGTATCTAATATAAATTTGAAGCTATTAGAAGGAATTTTTACTTTAACATCTCTAACTGTATTGGCAGAATGATTAAATTCATTGAATCAATAAATATATTTTATTGAATATAGTTTTTCACTTTGTTATATATCTATATATGATTATGTATAAACAGTAGTAACTTTTATTTTAAAATTTAATTTGCAAAACACAGTCGCTTATCCTATAACGTTAAACAAATGTGCCAGAGGGCGTTAAATTTTAACATTTTAAGCCCTTCAAACTGGCAAGGGGATACAATTGAAACGTAAGCCTTGTGCCATTCGATTTTCAATAAACCAATTTAGTATATTTCTAAAATAGAAGACGTAAGGCATTTTCTAAAGAATCAATACCCAATTCCCTTTGAAATCCCTTTGTTCAATATTGTCTGGAATTTCCCAGCTTAACGGTGCTTCTGATCGTTTTTCTTTATTTCGATTTTAAAAATCGGATAGAAAGTGTTGTGCTGGCTAAAATATTGTTTCTGTCCAAATAATAATTATCCTTAATTTCTCTGTTTTTGACAGCTTGGTAAGGCAAGCAGAACTAATGAATGATTATTTGTAACCGCAGTGGATAGGCAGCAACGGTTTATTTAGTTTTCGACGATTTCATTTGTGTAAATTGTTGTATGACAGTTGTTGCCAGTAATTAAATTAAATCGGTCGGGTGTAATAATGCAAGACATCATCATTCCTTATTGATTAGTATTATTTTTTTAAAAGGTTTAGATTAAGAATAGTATTCGGTAGGAAAATAATATAAAAAATGTGTTGTAATAAGCATAAATATAAGTATATTTATTAAAGAAAGATATCTAAATGACTATTTTGAGAATAGCTAATATTAATGAATTATGATTGTAAGAAAAATTATCTTTTATAAGAGTAATTAATTTTGATGCAAATTTCTGAAAGGATTTCAATTTTTATTCAGTAGAAAACTTATAAGGGGCATACATGATAACCGATTTACCTTTGTACTTGATTTTGTCAAAACATTTGCAAGTTACCATCGTATATATTCAGCTACAAAACCCTTAAATACATCCATAAAGCTAATTTTAAACTCGTTATAATGATTAGATTAACATTATTTGTTGGTAAATAATCAGATTATTACCAGATTAACATTATTTATTAGCATTATTTGTTAACAGATTATAAGATTAACATTATTTATTAACCTTATGACTTAATAGATTATCAGAATATTACCAGATTAACAATATTTATTAACATTATGTGTTAACGGATGACTGTTATAGCTATTCATCAAAATAAAAATTTATCTAACATGCTACATTATCATAGACTACGTTATAAATAGTATAGGAATTCCTATATTCAATAAAACAGTGTTTAAAGCTTTCTATATTAGTTCGATATAAGAAATAAATGAATTGTTACCTATCTAAGAAAAATAAAAGGCCCTCATTTCAAAAATTTACCAATATAAGCATACACAGAACCCTATTTAAACATTTTTTTTTTTTAGTGAAACGCAAGTAGATGTAGCGACGAATCCCATACAAATCAATTGGAGGATGTCAAAGACGATTGTTGAAATATTCATCCGTCACGTGAAGAACATGTTGTCTTCAAACTGGCAACCTTTATTGTCGATTTTATTAAAAATCTATGGCGTGAACCTGTGAGACAAACATGTTGTCTCCAAAATGGCAAACCTTATGGTCCGTTTTAGTACAAATGGCTATGGTCTCCAAAATGGCAAACATGGTCCGTTTTAGTACAAATCTATGGCGTGAACCTGTGAGACGAACATTGTTGCTTTCAAAGACATGCAAATGTCAGACTCAAACTAATTCCATCACACAAAGCCAGCATGTAAGAGATCTCAAAAAAATTCACTTACAATATTAGTTGCAGTTACAGTTTATCGAGATAAGATGGAGTATTCTGGTTTGGCTCCTTTACTACAGAAAAAGTGAAGAATTTATCCTTAAAATTCCTCTCGAAAGGCAATTTCCACCGCAATCAAGACCGTTCGGTGAGTTGTTCGTGACATGCACAACATTAGACTTACCGTTTGCTGAATTCGCCACCGTAAATTGGAGAACATTATTCTTCAGAATTTGAATTTCTCCTCTTTGGTAATTAAATTAAAGACTTTCGACTGAGATCGATGCCCTGGAGCTCCAACAGTCGCCAGAATTTAATCATTTGCATGCTGGATCGAAAGTTATTTGCAAGGAAAATTTTGTTAGAATAACTATTTCTTGGCGCATTTTCCCCTCCTATCTTTAGAATGTATTAAGTTAAGAAATGCAAGTCATTTCAAAACTTCGTTAGATTCTTATTTCAATTTGTTAAGTTTGGTTTACTATATTCAGTTAAAATTCTGTTAAAGATATTACCATACAGATATTATATATTTATACATTTTTATGTAAACGTTTTATGTGTGTTTTATCATTTAACAAAAGTTAAGTACATGTAGTGATTAAAATTCATCGTATTATCTAATGACTAATAATTTTACTCATTAATATTATTAGACACACCTTTACTAATAAATAAGAATGTAGTTTAATAGATAATTAATAAAAAAAGGTAATTTTGAATTTGCAATGTTTAAGAAAAGAATTTATCTATTTTTTTTTTACAGTTCTCATAAATTACTCAGGCGTTTTCTAGCAATATAAAAAAAACATTAGACATAAAGGAGTAGGGCTTGATGGCCGAGTGACTTGCGATCTGGTATTCGTGAGCCACAGGTTTCGGGCTCGACACCCAGCATTGTCATGGAATGTTTGCAGTGGTTCGTAATCCACTTTAAACCTTATTTCCCAATCTAATATGACTACTATTACTACTACTACTACTACTACTACTGCACACTACACCACATCACTGTGTCTAGAGCTGAGTTGCCCCTATAAAGTTTGAGCATGATGTGGGTGAGAAGTCTGATTGGGCTCTGTGACGCTCTACGATCATATAAGACCGGGACCTACGGCTGAAAGTGATTTCGAACCACTACAAACATCCATGGCATCACCAGGACACGAAAACGAAACTTGTGGCACTCAGAACCACAGCGCTAATACTCATCCATTCAAGCATAGGTCTAATATGCTGTAGAGTATTGGACGTAGGGCTGACAAGCCTACCTCTCGTAAAAGGCAACATCTCTTGTCTCGAAATCTGCCAGTGGGCAGACTGCCTTCGCCCACTGTGGGGTTTTTCGCCATGAAAAAGAAAAACATAAAGGTGTTTTTTTTTTTCTTTTTGAAATTTAAAGATAAATGACAAAAAAAAAAAAATTGAAATTAGATTTTAAGTTTTTTTCTATTTAAAAAAAAAAAATTTGCTATAAAGGTAAATACAATTATATATTTTATTACATTTCTAATCCAAAATTAACCTCATTTTTATTACGTTTTTAAGTGCACTAAATACTATTAAAAATTCTTCTAAGACCTTCAGAGTTTGCAAAAAAAAAAAGGGGGAAAAAGCTGTACAAAAAGAACTTTAAAAAGAAATTATGATTTTATTTTTCAAAATAAAAAAAAAAAAAAAGGAAAAGAATTTCACCTTTTTTTTTCGTCACTTTTTTTTCAACGTTCAAAAATCAAATATGGCACAAAGCAAACAATTGTCTCTTAACGCCTAGCGGCTGAAATTACAGTGATTACTTTCGCCCTTCAAAACACTTGCACCTTTTAAGTCCTTTATTTTCACTTCTTCCATTTTCCGTTGTAATTTATTTTAAGAAGACCCTTTGCTGCTTATTTTAATGCTTAATGATCACAATTTATGTTTTCACAAAAGAACTCTTGCTTTTTTTATTTAACCATTTTTTTTTTTTAGCTCACGATAACAGAAAAAAAAAACTATTGTCGAATTTCAACAGAATAATTCATTTTTTTACTTCTAAAATGAGAATGTTGCAATAGATTTTGATTATATCATTTGTTTGATGTAGATGTTACTATTTTTGGAGGAAACTGCAGATTATTTTATATTAAAAATGTATGTAATTGTTTAAAATTTGGGCTTCATTATGTCTTGAAAAAAAAAATACAAAACTATGTATTATATATTCATTTTATTTCTTTATTTATAAAAAAAATCTTTAAATTAAAAATTGATTCTTGAAAAAAAAATAAAGTTTTAAATTTACATAATAAAAAATGAACTTTAAAATTCAATAAGTTCTTAAAAAAGAGTAAAATTATCTAAATATATTAAATTTTTTTTTCTTTATTCATAATAAAAATTCTTGAAATTAAAAATTGATTCTTAGAAAAAAAATAAACATTTAAATTTACTAATTCTTGAAAAAAAAAATAGAAAAATGATCTATTATATATTCATTTTATTTCTTTATTTATAATGAAAAAAAATTCTTGAGATTAAATTTGATTCTTGAAAAAAAAAAAAATTAAATTTACATGATAAAAAATAAACTTTCAAATTAAGTGAGTCTCGGTGGTGCTATGGATGTTTGTAATGGTTTGAATTCCACTTCAAACTGTAGGTCACGGTCTAATATGACTGTAGGGCTGACAACCCTACCTCGTAAAAAATATCTTCTATCTCGAAGTCTCTACCAGCAAAGAAGTCGGCTTGACATCCCCCCCCACATAGGGTTGTTGGGCCCATAATAATGATGATGATGATACCATTTTGTGTCTGATGGCAAAAGGGACTAGCGCGCGGTACCAGAGGTTTTAAGTTTGAGTCTCGGTGGTGCTATGGATGTTTGTAGTGGTTCGGAATCCACTTCAAACTGTAGGTCACGGTCTAATATGACTGTAGGGCTGACAACCCTACCCAGCAAAAGAAAGCCTTTTCTGTCTCGAAATCCGTTAGTAAGCAGACGTACTTGGCCCTCCATAGAGCTGTTACGCCAATGAAGAAGATATATTGTTTTCCTTTGAATTATAGTATTATATAAGTTACGATAAGAGTATTACATAGGGCAGAAAGCTTTACTGCTTTACATATAATTTATTAAACTCCTTTTATTAACAGCATATTCAAATTCAACAGCAACTCAATTGTGCGAGTTTTGTTCTTCAAAAATGCAATTTAAAGCATTAAAAAGTCTAATACATCAATAAAAGTATTATCTATCGCTAGAACACTGTTTTATATTTTTCTGGAAAAAAAAAAGTTTCCCGTTGGAAAACGACCCCCTTTTTGTGAGGGTAGCAGCGAATGAAGTCAATTTTCAGTTTCTTCAAAAGAAGGTCAGATTATACTGGCCCATCTGTCATCGATTGAAACAAGTGGTAATCAGAAGCAACGATCTTTGGAGAATACTGCAAGAAGAGTAGGGCTCCCCATCGAAACGTTTCCAAACAGTTTTTGTCTTACTTGGCAACATATGTCCGGGCATTGCCATGTTGAAAAATGACTTTTTCGTATCATTCTTAGAATTCTGGTGGGTTTTCTTTCAATGCTGGGATGAAACAGATCAAATGCAATCTATAACAAATAATCAAGAGTAATGATTTCTTCAGGTTTTAGCAGCTAATGACTTGTTTCCGGTTGGCCAATGTTCCCTTGATCTTCCATATGCAAATCTTCATCTTTAAATCCTTTAAAATCTAACCATTTTTGGAAATTTCTTTCAGCCATGCATGTTCTAAGAATGCTTCTAGAAAGAATTCAATGCGCTTCAGATACATTTTTCTACCAATTTAAACAGAAAAACATTCGATTCGACATTTTCGAATGTGAACCAACTGAAAAAAAGTTTCTTATTTTTCGACACACATTCCATTTGCTGAATGTTCACATTCCATTTGCAAAATGTTCACATTTCAGCAAACTTTAAACATGAAAGCCTATTGACAGTTGTTTAACATGAAGTATTTTAGGATTAAATTTAAAAGAATTTAATTACGCGTTAAACATAAATGTTGTATGTTGAACATATACCATTACAAATAAATTTTTTGTTTTTCAATCGGATTCACCTGGTAATAATTCTAGCTAACCATCTGTATGTTTTGTGACTTTTCCATAATTTATGAAAGATATTCTAGTTAGCACATATTGCCTGCCCATTTAGCCTGTCGCGTTCGAATCTCGGCGGTGTCATGAATGTTTGTGGTTTGTAATCCATTTGAGATCCCGGTCTGATATGACTGGGGCCTGAATGGTCGATTATCTAGAGCTCTGCCGCTCTATGCTACAGATTTCGAGTTCGAGTCTCGGCGGTGGCATGCATGTTTGTAGTGGCTCGTAATCTGCTTTAAGTCGTAGGTCCCGGTCTCATATGACCGTAGAGTGTCACAGATCCCAATCAAACTTCTCACCCACATCCTTCCCAAACTGTAAAATGAGTAACTCAGCTCTAGGCGCAGTGACGTGAGTGATGTGATTTAGTGTAGTGGTGGTCAGATATGACTGTAGATCTTAGGGCTGACAACCCTATCCTGTAAATGTCAGCGTCACGGAGCCACTTCTACCTACGGGTGCTCCATCATAGCAGAAGCTCTCCCCCTCCTAGTTTTCCTTCTTCCATGAGACTACACGTGTTCTTCGATTTGGTCTAGATGTACCCAGCAGGATAAGAAACAAACAATAGAAGTGTCATTTATAGAATTTAAACATTTCTACAATTTAAAAAAAGAAGGAAATCTAGGATTAAAGTCCTTCTTTTGTAATTTAAACTGAAAGTAACAATTAATTATCGAGGGGTTTTTTTATCAAGTGACCATTTTAAACTTAAATTAAAAATGCTTTTCCGTCTAATATACTGTAAGAACTAGTGCAAACAGCACTGAGTTCATTCCACAAATAAATAAATAGTGCGCTTAAAGCAAGTTTTTTATTTTTATTTATTTTTATTTTTTTGTAAACAAAGCATTGTATCTAACAAATTGTTGCAATAAATTCTACGAAATATTTATTTTAAACAGATAGCCTATTTCCTGTTGCTCTGTACAAATATATGTCGAGTTTGGACCACAATTGCGTTCTTTATGTTTTAATGAAAAGATCGAAAATGAAATTATTTGGGAATTATTAGTGGAAGAATTAAAATTATTTTTATGTAAGTTTTTAATTCTTTACGGATTTTATACCAAAATTTGTTAATAATATTGTGTGTAAATTATTCTACCATATTAAAGTGTAGCAAACAGCTTAATTTTTCATCTAATTATTTTCATCATAAGAATTAACAGAACAATTTATTTGAAGTAATTATGCAAGATTTCCAATCATACAATCCCACTTCAATTATAATTCCGCAATTAATATTTCCACTGAAAGTTCTCAATTTGAAATCGGCACACATTGCGCATTTTGCTGTTCCAAATATGACAAATTAATTCATGTGGGAGGGAAAACTTTTCAAAAACAACTCTATCTTCCAAGCTGAACTTCTTAGTATCAAAAAGGCCTTAAGAGTATTCAGAAACTTTAAATGCTCCAGTTTCCGTTTGGGCAGACAGCCAATCTTCCATCCTCATCTAATGGCCAAAGAAATACAGTAAAAACTCTTACGCAATGATATCGTCCAATTGCTTTAGATAAAAGCAAAGCATATGTAGGCTATTTTGGCAATGAATATGCAAATAGTCTTGTTTAAGCAAATGTTATGGATGGCGAATCAATTTATCTTTCGTATCCATTTTCACTTCTTAAAAATTACTTAAATAATAGTATTGGCAACGAGACTGGAATCAAAGCAGCCCAGGGCGAAAATTTTCCGAAATCCTTCCTAAAATATTTAAAAATCACAGAATTCTATATAGAGAAGAAATAATGCTCACTAGTTGCCATGGTCTATCCTCAACAGATTCAACCTCCCAGAAGATGATTTCTGTTCCTGTGGAAAAATAAAGAATCATTCCACTAATGTAACTACTTGTCCTCTTACAAAATCATGACATCTTAAAATCTAAAGAAGAAATAATGTCCACTACGGGCCATGGTCCATTGCCAACAGATACAACCTCTCAGAAGATCATTTCTGTTACTGTGAAAAACTAAAGAATCATTCCACTAATGTAACTACTTGTACCTTACAGAATCATGACATCTTAAAATCTAGAGAAGAATAATGTTCACTATGGGCCATGGTCCATTGCCAACAGATACAACCTCTCAGAAGATCATTTCTGTTACTGTGAAAAACTAAAGAATCATTTCACTAATGTAACTACTTGTACTCTTACAGAATCATGACATCTTAAAATCTAGAGAAGAATAATGTTCACTATGGGCCATGGTCCATTGCCAACAGATACAACCTCTCAGAAGATCATTTCTGTTACTGTGAAAAACTAAAGAATCATTCCACTAATGTAACTACTTGTACTCTTACAGAATCATGACATCTTAAAATCTAGAGAAGAATAATGTTCACTATGGGCCATGGTCCATTGCCAACAGATACAACCTCTCAGAAGATCATTTCTGTTACTGTGAAAAACTAAAGAATCATTCCACTAATGTAACTACTTGTACTCTTACAGAATCATGACATCTTAAAATCTAGAGAAGAATAATGTTCACTATGGGCCATGGTCCATTGCCAACAGATACAACCTCTCAGAAGATCATTTCTGTTACTGTGAAAAAACTAAAGAATCATTCCACTAATGTAACTACTTGTACTCTTACAGAATCATGACATCTTAAAATCTAGAGAAGAATAATGTTCACTATGGGCCATGGTCCATTGCCAACAGATACAACCTCTCAGAAGATCATTTCTGTTACTGTGAAAAACTAAAGAATCATTCCACTAATGTAACTACTTGTACTCTTACAGAATTGTAACATCTTAAAATCTAAAGAAGAAATTATGTCCACTAGTGGCCATGGTCCATTCCTGACAGATTCAACCTCTCTGTAGATGATTTCTGCTCCTATGGAGAAACTGGGGAATCATTCCACTATCTAACTACTCGTCCTCTTACAGAATCATGACATACTAAAATACCTTCTAAACCTTTCTACATTCAGTATAATTTACGATCCATGGGCCAGAAAAAATCATCAAATGAATGAATTTTTTAGAAGAAAAAGAACATTTAATCATCCCAAGAAACCATTAGCCCAGAAATACGAATTGCACTATCTGAGCCCATTCTATTACTCTCCATGTCATATTTCATTCTTCATAAAGTGAAAGTCATCATAATGCCTTGTACCTCATGTAATATTTTATTTCCCATATTTCTATCTCCATTAATCTTTCCTTCTGCATTGTATACTACCCTTTTCACTTATGTTTTGTTAGTATTTGTTGATTTCATTAGTTACAGTTTTTTTTTTTTCTCTATTTTATCTCTTTGTACTTATAATACTTTTTTCACCATCATTGAAACATCATTGAAACTGATTGAATGGCAAGCATTTCAATGCAGGTTTGCAATACAGGCAAAAGCAAACACCTGTATTCTGTAGAATGAAACATTAAAATGCATATACCGAGTAAAATAGCATCGTAAAAAGTTGTTTGCTTGTTATCAGCAAAATATAGAGATCGTCCTATTATTCTTTTTAATGCAGCTGGCAAACACAGACACCTTGGTGTTAGATGCTTTAAGGCAAGTGCTGTGCTGACGTACTCACTTTGCATTACCCAGGGGGCGCGTGTAACTTGAAGATAAGCACGGACGGAGTAAAATGCCCCCGCAATGCTCTACGATCTTATCAGACCGGGACCTACTTTTTAAAGTGGATTACGAACCACTATAAACAACCATGGCACCGCCTGGACTCGAACCCGAAACCTGTGGTACCGAGAGTCAGAGCGCTAGCCACTCGGCCATTCAGGCCCTGTCCTATTATTCTAAAGGAATGAAAAGTTGAGGCAAACATCTCCGGTCCTTTTCGTACCAGAGTAGGCGCTGTATCGCCTCTTGGCTACTTTTCCTTGCCAGCATTTGTTTAGCAAACATAAGCATGTTACGAAGCGATTCTTAAAATTCCACACAAACACCCTAAATTCTTCTTCTAAATTCAATTATTTAACTGAGTTCTTACTAAAGATAAATAAATACAAGCAATGTTATTTTGTTTATAACTCTAATCATTATAAAATTAAATAAACCATTACAAAAAGTTCAAATAAATGAATATTTTATTTTTTAAATCATTTTTTGGAAAAATTATTTCGCCCGAAAATTTATTAATAGAATATGCAAGTTAAATATTTAGTAAAATTTAATTTCCATTTATTTATAAGTAAAAAAAAAATGAACATTTTCTGTTAAAAAGTCTTTGTATGATAGTAGACCTTTTTCTCCCTTTGTTATAACAGCAAAGAGTAGTAAAGATTGTTGGCAAAAATCGCTAAGCTTATATTACAACAATACAACAATGGCGATAATAAAAGTCACCGGAAGTGTTTGATCCCGTGAGGATTATGTTTGTCCCCAAAGTGATAACTCTATTTTATTACTACTCTATTGTTATGAGTCATGTAAGAAAAGAGCTTTTATCCTTATCAGCACTTGTGGATGAAGATCGCAGAAAGATTGTGAACTTTTGAAACTGAGTTTTTTATCATTCCTCCATATTGCTATTTGTTTCCTGGACATCACGTGACTCTTGTGACGATCAGGATAGCCAAGAGTCACGTGATTGTTTTTTCACGTCTGCCTCTGGTAATATTGAATCTGCTATATTCTGGGATTAAAACAGTTTGGGAAAAATACAACATCAACAATTTTTTACTTTAAGGAAACTTGATTTATATCAAAATAATTTTAACTTATTTCTCCAAACAAGTTTAGAATGGGGCCTGAATGGCCGAGTGGCTAGCGCTCTGGCTCCGTACCACTGGTTTCGGGTCGATTCCCGGCGGTGCCATGGGTGTTTGTAGTGGTTCGAATCCACTTTAAACCGTAGGTCCCGGTCCTAATAGGACCGTAGAGCGTTGTGGGGCATTGTTACTCCGCGTCCGTATCTTCAAGTTACACGCACCCCCTGGGTAATGCAAAGTGAGTAACATCTGTTCAGCGCTTGCCTTAAGCCATCCAAGACCAATCTGTCTAAGTGTTTGCCAGCTGCATTGGAACAAAAAAAAATATATTCTGGGGATTAAAACGGTTTGGGAAAAATACAACGTCAACAATGTTTTTTTTAAAGTAAACTTGATTTATATCAAAATAATTTTAGTTAACTTATTTCTTCAAACAGGTTTAGAATGACGATAAATGTTTTATATTTGAGTGTATATTTTTGGAAATAAATTCATTCACAATATCAAAAAATGTCTAACAATGAAATTGTTTTTTTTTTTTTTTTACGACGAAGTATTGTAAAACATAACTAAGATTTCAAAACACTGCATGCTATCTGTTTATTAAAAAAAATACTATTGAACTCTTCGTCATCCAAAAGTTGCATGCGTGAAAAAAATTATAATTATATTGTTCCACCACAATATATACATTAGATAGATTAGATTTTTATGTTAATTGTTTTCTGCATTCGTTGTAGAAGAATTCTCACTACCCATTAGATAGTTGTGTGCTAAATATAAATTGCTACAGAAAACTTTTTAAAATTAAATTTAAGAAGACGTTAATTACACGTTAAACATATATTATGTTATATGTTAAACAAATACCATTATAAATACATTTATGTTAATTACTTGGTTACAGATGAGTTGTTATCTTAGTTACAGATGAGTACTCATTATTCATTATTAAGTTGGGAGCTAAAAATAAATTGCTGCAAAAAATTTTTTAAATTAAATTTAAGAACACGTTAAACATGTTATGTTAAACACATATATGTTCTATGTTAAACATATAGCATTAGAGGTAAATTTATGTTACTTATTTTCTATATTCGTTATGAGTACTTATTATGCATTAGTTGAGTTCTGAAAAATAAATTGGTGCAGAAAATTTTTAAAATTAAATTTAAAAGGACGTTAATTACACGTTAAACATATATATGTTATGTGTTAAACATATAACATTAGAAAAAAAGTTTATGTTCATTATTTTCTATATTCATAACATATGAGTACTCACTATTCATTAGTTAGTTGAGTGCTAAAAATAAATTGCTGTAGAAAACTTTTAAAATTAATTTAAAAGGAATTTAACTACACGTTAAACATATATATTTTACATGTTACACATATACCATTAGAAATAAATTTGTTGATTATTCTCTAAATTTATTGCAGATGAGTACCCGCTATTCAGTAGTTAGTGGAGTTCTGAAAATAAATTATTGCAAAAACTTTTAAAATTAAATTTAAAAGGATGTTAATTAGTTTAATTACAATGATATTAATTTACACAATTTTTAAAAAAAATTTGCTTTTCTAATATAAAACTTCAACGAAAAATTAAATTGATGGATGTTATTTTATATGAAACAAAAAAATATTTTATTGAAAAAGATTTAATAATTGCTTTGTTTCCAAACGAAAAATTAATTAAAAACTGAAATCGAACGAAAAAAAAAGATCTTATTAAATAATTGTAAAACTAAAAACAATACATTATTTTGTATGGAAATGGATAGTATATTTTTTATTTAAACTTTGGTAATTAGCAGTTAATTAGACTTTTAAACATAAAACATTTTTTAACAATAAATTAATTTATATGAAAAAGAAAAACAGATAAATTTGTTTCTTTCATATGCATACATAGGAAAAGAGAAATATTAATTAATAATGAATGTATTAATTGAATTAATTATTATATTTAATTTGCAATCAAACTTTATTCAACCCTTTCACTAAACTTATCAAATTTCTCGTAAAAAAAATAATGAATTTTTCGCAAAACTAAAATAAATTCATGATGAGAAAAAAGAATAACTCTTTAAAAAAGAAGAATAAATTGTTATCTTTCTTAGATTTTTTGGAAATAAGAGAAAGAAAAAAATAAATTAATGTTAAAGGAAATATTATTTTATGAAAAATAATGAACATTTTTTTGGCTGTTAGCAGCAGTGTGCACTATTTTGCTAAAGTAATAATAAAAAAAAAAGTAATTGAAGTTTTGTTGAAGTATGAAATCCTGCAAAGGATATTATTTTACTGTATTATTTATATGTTATTTTGCAGAATTATTGTTTTGAAAATAACGGCATAATTTTCTTCTGCTGAGGTGAAACTTGGAAGAAATTATATTTTACTGCATTATATATGATTATTTTAATTACTAATGAGTTTTGTCACTCTTGAAAAATATAATATTTTTACAAACTTAAAAAGAAAAGTTTTTACAATTTCATACAATTTTTGCAGATGTAATATATGCACGAAATAGAAACGACAGATTTTTTTAAAGAAATAATTTAAATTGCTTGTTTTAATATCAATAATATTTACATCTAATTTACTCGTTTATAATATTAACATAACAATACATTTACATCTAATTAATCGTTTACAATGCATTATGCCCGACTCGTGGCTCAGTGGCAACTTGCGCCGCCGGTGAGCATTAAGGCAGAGGTTCACTCCGCCGGCGGCTTTGTTGTAGGCACTTTTTAAAAACGAGGAGCCTCAATGGCGTTTTTTGTGTTCAGCATCTTGCCTCGCTTGTCGGATTACCTGGTGGGAGTTTTCGGGTTTTCTCCCAGACGATACGCAAATGCGGGATAGTTCCTTCTAAAAAATCCTCCAAGAAGGCACAGTCCTCCTTCTTTAGCGATCCGGAGTCAGATTTCACATTTTTACCTACCGAACCAAATCGACCCAAATAAGATTTTTACTTACTAGTGCTCTTTCACAATAGATTGTTTTGGTTTGTCGCTTTACGTCATTTTGTGCGCACTTTAGGCTAATTTTTCCAATAGATGGAGCCAGGTTAAAGATGAAAATTTCAACTTTATTTATAAAGCACATTCTGCAATAGAGGGAAAAAAAGTAGGAATTGACTTTAAAATTTTTTTTTATATTACTTGTTTTCTGTATCTGACTGATCTCTCTTTGACAGATCCCACTTCTATGACTGACAATTAAAAGTCATTTTCTGGTAGTAGCGTAGAGAGTAATTGATGCTCTAAAAACTAAGTACATTCAATGGAGATTGAGACAGAGTGTCTCGCAATGTCTCGAAGAACTAATCTTTCGTGTATCAGTTTCTGTTAAAACATCTCAGTGAAGAAAGTTACTGCCATCATAGGAATTCTGAAGTTATGTTTATGGGAACTAATACATGAATGAGTTTTATGAATCAGATTTCAGAAAAGCAAGAATATTTGCATTGAAAATAAAACATAATATCGATTTAGGTGAAAAGCAATTAAGATAGACGAGAGATCTAGTAGAGACAATAGAAGGTGCAACGAAAGCTCACTTATTAATACCACGGATGGCAGTGATAAATAAGTATACAAATATTTTACAACATGTTCACTTCAGAACTATTTTCAATTAAATTGTAAAGTTACAGTTAAAAAATGGTTTTTTTAATTTATGAAAAATCATTTTCTTTTAATGTTTCATGTACGAAAAAATAATTCTTAGAAGTTGATTATCTATTACAACATCCAAATCCTTAAATTAAATTTTGAAGCGATAGATCAAATATTATTTTGTTAGTTAACGTTGTATTTAAATTGCAAAATAATAAACTTTTTTTTTTCATTCTAATATTATAAATAGCTCTACTTTGAATAAATGTTGAGTTTCATATATATTTGTATGAAAGAATCTGACGACAAAAATACTATAATGCTGTGAGTTCGAGCGGCTTCCACGTCAGTCACAAGATTGTAGGGGCAGACTCTGCAACTGGGTGCTCTGCAACCAGATTATAGCAGATTATAACTCACAGCTTTATTTACACACAAACACCATGCGCATACAATTAAAGAGATATACTATTTCACACATTTAAAGACAGATAATTATAGATTTTTTTGTTCCAATACAGCTGGCAAACACTTGAAGATAAACCACAGACGCAGAGTGTCAATGCCCCCGCAACGCTCTACGATCCTATTAGACCGGGACTTACGGTTTAAAGTGGATTCGAACCACTACACACATCCATGGCACCGCCGGGACTCGAACCCGAAACCTGTGGTACCGAACGCCAGAGCGCTAGCCACTCGACCATTCAGGCCCTAGATAATTATAGATTCATGAAAGAATTCCACTTCTAAGCTAAAAGCACGAGATTCGGATATGCGCAGAGGGCTCGAAATATATTTCCTCTCCGGATGGGAGTCTTCAGGCCAACTAATACGCAGGGTTGAGGTAAATATAGTTTCTCTCGAGGGGGGAATTGTATAGGAACTAAACATTTCTCAACAGGCGCACAGGTTGCGCTGTACTTCCTCTCGGGTGAGAGTCTCGAGGCTAAATAACCATTTCTCCTAAATACCACAGAAGCGCTCTGGCCAGTGTGTAGAAGGAAGAAATATTACAATACCAAATTTATTGTGACATTTAATGGTGAGAAAGGGAGAAATGGAGGGCATGAGTATAATTTACCTAAGGAAAAGATAAATATTTTCGAATGTCATTTCATTAAAGAATATATTTAGAATAGTGATTCATTAAAAATTCATCACCTTTTATTTATTAATAGTTAATTAATATAATAAAATAAGAAGAAATTAATGTATGTTGCATCGATATAAACTTTTTGAATGCTCCAATTAGTGACTCTATACGAATTATGCTATGCTCTAAAGCCTCAAACGCGTCGTCGTCTGCGAACTCTTAATCTCCGCCTACATCCATTTCGTGGGCCCAAAATAAGCTCTAAAAAAAGCACGACAGAAACCGACCGATTCCGGTTGCGGTGGGATGTTGCCACTGGCAACAGGACATTTCCGTTTCTCTGATTGGCGATTATTTTCTCCACGGCCCACGGACAGCTTCAGCTTTCTTCGCATTAGCGGCAGCATCCATTTCCACAGCGCGGTCGTGTTTCTCTTCTTGCTTGGCGGTGCAGTTGGCGGGCCGAATGAGGATATTGACGACCTTGCATATTTCCCCTGCCAGATGGTGCACTTCATTGAGGAGGATGGGTGGTTTCGTTTTATTTCTGTTATTGTAAAAATAACAGGAAAAAAAGTTATTAAGACTTGTATGGATTATAAGATAGTTAACACGGTCTTTTTAATAATTAATTAGTATATATAACCTGGCGTTAATCGGCTACTGAAAGTAAACCATTTTTTTTATTTTGGTAAATTTTATTAAGGAAGAATATTCAATCAAAATTAAATTTTTGAGATTTTAAATAACCTATTGGTTAAATAAAGCAATCATTTTCTCTTCAATAATCTTTTTTTTTTTTTTTTTTTAGCTTTAATCTGTTCAAATTTCCAATCATTAATAAAAACTTTTTATTCATCCACTCCAGTTCAAGTACATTTTTTTTTGAACTTGTAGTGGATGACACTTGATGTTAATACAGTTTTTTTCAAATATTAATTCTGTAATTAAATTTAATGAATTAATTTTAGTTTTTTATAGATTTAAGTTGCATATATTTACCAATAGATGGCGTCAGTTAAACTTAAAAAAATGAATGAAAATTATTTATAAAGGTCTTTCTGCAATAAAGTGGAAAAAAATGTAGGAATTGACTTTAAAATTTTTTTTTTTTATGTATTACTTGTTTAATAATTAACTAATATAATCTGACGTTAATCGGCTACTAAAAGAAACATTTTTTTCTTTTTGGTTTTGCTAAATTTTATTAAGAAAAATATTTACTAAGAATTAAATTTTTAAGATTTTGAAATAACTTAATTAGTTAAATAAATTAATCATTTTCACTTCAATAATCTTTTTTTTTTTTTTTTTTCAATTTTAATCTACTAATCCTTTATTTTTTTTTAAAATAAGATTATGTTAGCTTGAAAAAAATTATAATTATTGTTGTAAATTGTCTACCTTGTTTTTCTATAATAAGTAATCAACGAAAATAGTTAATTTTTTAAGGCTAATTTCAGTGGGCGGCGTGAAAAATAGTAAAATAATAAAATAAGGTTTTAAATTAATTATTAATTAATAAGACTTTTATCATAATTTCTGAGACAAAATAATACATTAAGAAAAAAATGAATTTCTTAGTGTTATAGTTGTTAAATTGTGGTGGTTAAATTACACACAAGCATGCATTTTTATTCATATTGATGAAAATCACAGATTCATCTATCAAATTTTTTAAAAAGTAGAAAGTAGGAACTAGGGTTAATTATGAGGGACAAAGTTAGGTAACAAAGTTATGAAATTTAATTATTTATTTATGATAAACTACTGCAATTACCTAAATTTAACTCTATTTGATGATAATTTCTAAAGTATATTTGTGTTATAATTTACATGCGAATAAATATCAAAAGATGTGGCATTCAACGTCTAAGAAAAACTCTTGTCCTGTAGTGAGGAAGTTCAGTCAGTGTAAAGACGGCGCTGCAGTAGATGTTGCCAAATAAATGAAAGGAGGATTACAAATTTAATTAGTTTTGAATATTTAGTAACAACATTGATAGTTTGTTATATACATAATTGAAACCCAAATAAATGCTCGCATTTCACATTCGTGATATAATAATTTAGAAAGGAAATGCAGGATACAAAATTCGAACACAATATATATATATTGGGAAAACTCATGAATGTTCAGTCATACATCTTTATGTAAATATAGAGCGATAGATAATAAATACCACAAGATGTATGTTTGTTTGGTTTGTCGCTCTGCGGTCAATTTTTGTATAATTAGACTGAGCAACTTTAGCATAATTAGACTGGGCAACTTTAGCATAATTAGACCTAAAAATGTAACCTGGATTCTGATTTTGAGCAGGATTCGAGCCTGAAGCCCGGGATACCATAGCGGGGCCCCACCGTTGGCCAATATATATATATATATATATTCCAAAAATTAAAGTAAAAAATATTATCAATTATGATATCCTTTTATGCTCTCGAAACAAAAACATTTCCAAATAGAGACAGATATTTGCATTTATTTCCTAATAATAATATACTGATGCATAAAATTTTTTATTATAATTGATTTAGTAAATAATAATTTGACTTAATTTTACTTGATTTAGTAATTAATAATGTACCAATATATTTTAGTTTTCTGTTAGATTAATGTAAGTTAAAAAAAAGCATAAACATATACATTTGTGCATTCGTAATGTGCCTAATTTAATGAAATCAAAAATTTAATACCTCTTCTTATTGTAGATATTATTTATATATAGGGTCAAAGACAATTATCTCCTATAAATGTCAACAAAAGTGTTTACACGAAACTTCTCAAAATATATTAATAAACACACTAGGAAACCAACAACAGAACTTGATAGTATGAAAATTGCTATGCAATGCGCATCTGCTTTCTTTCATGCTCTCGAAACAAAAACATTTCCGAACAAGATGTTTGCATTTCTTTCCTAATAATAATATAATTTCTGTCGCGTCACCCAGTTGTCTGTTTATTTGCATTTCCCTGTGCTCTTCAAAATACAAAAATAGTTCTTCTGTATGTAAAAAAAAATCCTTTCTTTCTTTATAAAAGAAAATTTCGGAAGCCACTTGTCTATTCTTCTGCGGAAAATATTCTTTCTAAATGTAATGCAATAGAAACAACGAAATGAAAACCAGAATATATATATATATATATACATATATATTATTGTTGTTTTTGTAAGAAACTTTCGTTTGAGTTGGTTAAAAAAAACAATATTTGTATATATTGTTGTTTTTTAACCTACTCGGTCGGCAGCAATATCTAGGAAAAGTCCATGAATCCGTGTATTCTGATTTAAGTGGGAGGGGGGCTGTTTCTGTTGGGTCGGAGCACTCGTAGGTAGAAGTCTGACTTCGCTCCATGTCGCCGAAGAAGGACATCAGTGCCTTCGTTAGGTAACTTTTAGGGGGGAACTACCAATGCATTTTTGTATCGTATGGGGGGACCCCAAAAACTCCCACCAGGTAATCCGACTAAAGAGGCAAGAGGCTAAACATCGCAAACGCTATCGAGTATCCCCATTTTTTGAAACTCTCTACAACAAAACAGCCAGAAGATTGAACCTCAATTCTGATGCTAATGCTCCCCAGCAGCGCACATTGCCTTTGAGCCCCAAGTCATGCATGCATGAATATGTATTTAAATATATATATAATACATGTATTCAGGTTTTCTATTATCTTGCGTAACATTTTTTATTGTAGTTATTGATTTTGTAATAAATAATTTTTCAGCAGATTTCAGTTTTCGTCAGTTAGAATGATGTGAATAAAAAAAATCTAAACGTAAGCATCTGTATATACATAATATGCTTAATTGAATAAAACTGAAACTTTAATACCCGTTATTTTTGTAGATATTATTTATATAAAGAGAATTATTTCCCATCAATGCCAAACAAAAAGTGATTACACGAAACTTCTCCAAATACATTATGAAACCCACCACACTAGGAAACCAACAACAGAACTTGAGAGTATGAAAAATTGATATGCAGTGCACATCTTTTATGCTCTCGAAACAAAAACATTTCTGAAAAGATGTTTGCATTTCTTTCCTAATAATAATATAATTTTTGCCGCGTCACACAAGTTGTCTGTTTATTTGCATTTCCCTGTGCTCGCAAAACACAAAAATAGTTCTTCTCTATGCGAAAAAAACTACTTTCGCATTGTTTGATCATGTTTCTTTCTTTATAAAAGAAAACTTCGGGAGCGACTTTCTATTCTTCTGCAAAAAATATTCTTTCAAAACATAATACAATAGAAACAGCAGCGAAATGAAAACCGGAATATTTCGTAATCCGGGTTTCCCTTTATTAAATGAGAATAAGTTTTGGATCTTATTAAAGCAATAATAAATGCATTTCATTTTTATAACTCTATTTTACGAAAGGTATTACGTTGATTATATTCTTGTCAAAAGATGTATATTTTTATTAGATGGATATCTAGAGGATTTTCGTGAAATAAAACTGAAAGGAATGGCTTAGGCTTCATTTTATTCAAATCTATTTTGAAATTTAATTAAGTATTTGTAAGAATATAGCAGTAATTACGTAAATTTAAATATATTTGATTTTAATTTCTGAAGAATATTTTAGTTACTATTCTAAACAAAACACTAGAACATGCAATTTTTTTATTAAAAAAATATATTTAATACATTTCTGTATTCTCTTTTTTGTTTGACAAAAAAGACGTATAAAAATTTCTAGGTAAGACTTTTTTTAATAAAAAAATCAATATAATATTTTTATCAAACAATTATTTTGATTGTGTAATGTTGTGGGTTGTTGCAACTCTGATTGTAACTGGATGTGGTTCGGTTGATTTGAAACATAGGTCTCAGAACACACAGCTTTATTTACACGCACACATACACACAATTAACTACAGATAATATCTAACATATTTAAAGACAGATAATTCTATATTCGTGAAGGATTCCACTTCAGCTACGCGCAGTGTGAGCGAAATATACTTCCTCTCCGGGCGAGAATCTGTAGCCAACTAATACACAGAGTTGCGCTGAATATATTTCCTCTCGGAATGAGAGACTGTAAATTAAATGTTTCTCAACAGAAGCGCGTGATTGCACTGAACTACCTCTCGGGTGAGTGTCTCGTGGCCTACTGACCATTTCTCCTGAATGCCACAGAGGGTGCTCTTGCAGTGTATATGAGGAAGTACGATTACAATTGATATTTTAATGCATATACATTCAAATTTTTTTATTTAGAATTTCAATGGACTTACAATTTATTTGATATTTTAAACAATGTAGTTTTAGAGAAAATTTGGTTAAAAGATTTATTTCATTTTATTTTATTTATTTATTTTTGTAAATGCAGTGTTATATAAAAGTTTCATAAAAATTTGTAGCTTTCATAATTATTAATATTTTTCTCCTTTTTATTTGTTATTAAAAGATTTATATATTCTTTTTTTACTGTATATTGCTTTACCACTATACACTAATATAATACACAATAAACTATACATACACACAATATTACTAAAATGTCAATTGTTGTCAGTAGCAAATTAGTAGTATTGACGATGTTGTAAAATTATCAATATTTAACTTTTTGCAATTTTCTGTAGAATGTTTTTATTAAAGGTTTAATTAATGAAGACTGTTAAATATCAGTAGTGAACAACATCATTCTTTCTACATGAAAATTTCATATTGTATTTTATTTAATCAATCTGGAATTCGATTCTTTTAATCAATTGATTTTTGTAACTATTTATGTCTATTTGCTTATTGCAATTATTAATTTAAATGTCAAACTTTAATAAAACTCGGGTTTTTTGTAGTAAAATGTAGAATAGTATTGGCATGTTTTATTGCCCGATTCGTAAATTAATCTTAACGGGGGCATGTAGCCTGTAGGGAAGGACTCAGATTGGAAATCTGTTAGCGATGTCGTTGCAATTATTACATCCTGTTGCGATAGCGTCAACGTATGTAAAGTGTCCCGTATTGATTGTCAGGCTAATTGGAGGTTTTCCGGGTAATTTAGCATACCACACCCAAATACCGGAAATTCTCGCTACAGTCAATCTCGGAAGGAAATGTCATCCTTCCATCCGCTGTCGGTGGGCTGTCTGGGGCAAACATAGTGGAACACGAGGCCCATCGATGTTCGACAAAAAATGATTTTATTAAAAATATATACACGAATTTAACGAACTAATTTAGTTATTTTGATTTTTGAAGGACGGGTACTTTGACAAAAGGTGTTTCGCTTCTAAAACGGTTGAAATTTAGCAAATTCAACTTTATCGATTGTATATAAGGATTGTGCTTTAGGGACATGTTACACTACAATCACATTTCCTACACAACGTATCGACAAGAATGAGTATCGACAAGAATGTCATGTCAGGTTTTCGCATGTTGCCCTCGGAACCCAATGAAAGGACATTCCAGCCTAAATATTTATTGTGTCCACAGACAAGAAAATTTTCGATTTGCCTTTCTTTTCGAGTTTCAAGCCGAATTTCTTTAATTAGTTCAACATGCCATGTACCAGACAAATCCGAATCTAATCCAATATACCTCACAAATTCGCGGTCCTTTGTCAAAATGAGCAACTGTCATGTAGTAGACTCAGGTTCTAATCCGCTGGCGGCTCTCGTTGTCGCCACTCCTTTCAGAAACGAGTAGACTTGATAGCGATTTGTGACAATGTTTCTAAAGTGTTTCTCATCAATAGTCTGGTGTTTTCATCTCTCATCAATAGTTTTTAATGCTTTCTCTCAAACAACGCGATAGTCTCCTGGAGGCAACATTCTACCCTCATAACCCCTCGGTGTGTTCGTCATGCATCAGTGGAGCACCACGTCTACTGATATTTTAAGAAAAATAAAACAAATTTTTTGAATAGCCTGCTATCATATATGTATACATATATTCTTTCTATGTATCAAGTCTCTATTCTTTCTATGTTCAAGCCCATATTTATTTTGTTCCTCCGCAAATTAATTAATGTTTTCGGCAATTTTTTGGATTGTATTATGAATTATTAAAATCACATCGTTGTTGGAAACACGTGTCAATTTAAATAGATCAATAAGAATAGCTCTTGAAAGAAATGTAAATAAATATTATTTATAAAAAGATCGTGAAAGAAATTTAAACACACCAATAAAAATAGTTCTTGCCCGAATTTAAATAGACCAATAAGAATAACTCATGAAAGAAATTTTAAAAAAATATTATGTATAAAAAGATCGATTAAAGAAATTTAAATACACCAATAAGAACAGTTCGTGCACGAATTTAAATAGACCAATAAAAACAGCTCGTGAAAGAAATTTTTTAAAAAAATTAGCCAATAAGAAGCGTTGAAACACAATGACAAAAAAAATCGAACAATGAAATGAAAAACTCCTCTATCGAAAACATTACCCACAATTTTATTGGTAATAAGCACAATATTAAATATGCAAAAAAAAAAGCTATTTTAAAAATACACAATACCAGAAATTATTATATTATTAACTAAATTATTTATATGTATATCATCCCAGGAAAATCATCAAGGTACCATATTCTGGATATTTTTATTCCAAGCTTTTCTTAAGAATAGGTATCCGAAAAGGGCGAAATTGATTTTGGCAAAAATGCGCGAGCAATCTTCAGTGTTAATAATGTAGCTCAGAGGAGAAAACAACTTGCGAACAATGTACCAAATCATCCTCTAGTCGTTCGCCCAAGATTGATTGCCATAAGCTCTAAAAGCACATCGATGTTTGGGGTTCATCCAATATTAGAGCCAAGATAGAGCTATTTTGCTCCTGCCTTTAGAATTTTTGTTTTTTGCTTCAGGGTTTTCGGAATATGCACTCTTATGAAATTGAGCAAAAGTGCTTCGGAATATTCAGCGAACCATTTCTTTAAATTTTCGGGTGGTTTTTATTTAAAAAATGCTTTTTAAAAGAAGGAGAGTGTAAAAGTTTTCGCCTGAAAGGTAAATAAATTTCGATCGCGTTTTGAAAGAGATTTTTAAAAAATTAACTCTAGCACAACTTTCAATCTATCACTTTTTAAGCAGTATGCATCAAATTTAGAGTTATCTGAATAACAATTCGCAAGCTATTTCTTAAAATGATGATTTTTTTTTAAATTATTTTCGGTGCAATTAATTCTATTTTTGAAATAAATATCTGCGAAAACAAACAAGAATTATATTTATTAAAATTACATTTAATCAATGTACCAATTAGTTAACTTTCAATAAATGGGTTAGATTAACAGTTCAAATTATTTTTTGTGTTATTAAACAATGATTTACGTCTTAAAATTGGTGTGTATTCACTTTTCAGTGAATACATATTTATTATAACATAAATATTTTATATACAACAATTGAAGAACAAAAGATGCAAAAAAATTAAAATATATGATTTCAGAACTGAGAGGCCTCGATAATTCGAAATCCGACAAATTAAATCGAAAATAAAATTATAATGCCCATGTTGTGTGATGGTCTATTAAATTCATAAGTTCGTAATTACTGCTGTTAGGCTCTAGAAAGAGAAAAAAAAATGATAACCATCCCCTTAACTCTATTTATTCAAAACTATGGTGACAACCAGAATCGTGCACCAATGATAACTTGAATTTCTTGTTGGGTTCAGGTTTTAATCCACTAAAGACGTCTGTTACCACCATTAATATCCACTAAAGGCGTTTGTTACCACCATTGCGTCTATTACCACCATTATATCCACTAGAGGCATTTGTTACCTCCATTGCTTTCCAATAGAGGCGTCTGTTACCACCATTTCTATCCACTAAAGACGTCTGTTACCACCATTGCTCTAACACAAGGAGATGCGATTGTGACAATGGGCATAATCGTCTACCTTCGACTGATGGGAGCCCCATGACAGAGTTCCATGTTTCCGCCATATGGGCATATAACTCACAAATGCGAACAATAATTAATAAAATTTCTCCCAACAGGCTAGAACCTTCTTTATCCCTTGTCGATGGGTTTTTCTCGGCGTATATAAGTGGAATACAAGGCTCATTGATGTATCATAAAAAAAAAATTAGGGTCATGGTAAAAAAACGTCTTTTAGTACACATAGGGTTAAGTTGGAAGTGCTATATATTTGTCATTAAAGTGACAAACTATTTCCGGTCAAAATATTCGACGTTTCAGAATATCATCTTTTCAAAGAAAGCTGAATTGCAATGAAATTCCTTTCAGACGGAAAAAAGGAAATTAAGCTGCATGCAACAATGCCTTTTGAACCTCTAAAAGCCTTCTTATGAACCTAGAGACAAGACCTTTCGTCTTTTCACGACTCACCTTAAATGGTGTCCTAAACTCTATAAGAAATTTACGACGCTCCATCACCTTTGTGACTTGCCACAGTACTTACTATTTGGTTTTGATCTTTATCGGTTTTATCTTTTTTTGTGTTTTAAAGTCAATATGTAAATTCATAGCACCCACTAGTTCTCATAGAAATAAGTTCCGTTAATGAAAGTCAACTGGTAGCACTCTTAAAAAAGGCTTTGATAGATTGATGCAGATAAAATACTTTCGTCAAGGTTCTTTATTACAGTAGTTAAAATCCACTCGCGTCATCCAGTGACATCACTAATTTCAGCAACAATTAAACTTGATGAAGGTTATTGTGATTGTATAACCACTCGCTCCGACATCCAGACGTCCTGGTAGGTGTGATCCTGGTCTAAGTCCTTAGTCAATATCCTAGTTTCCCTAAGGCAATACCCTCCCTTCTGCGCTCTTCGGTAAGCTGTTCTCATCAATCATAAATGGGAACAAGAGGCTCATCTCCGAATCACAAAAAATATGTTCCTGAATAATCCATATTACACAAGAAGGAAACAAAAAAAAGTTGTTGCAAAAGGTAGGTTTAGGTTCCAAACAAAACAAATTCAAAAAGTAAATTTAATGGCAGAATTAATTAGGAAACTCTGTGCACCCACTCTATTCTAACATAACATATGCGATTGTACTTGTACACCCACTCTATTCTAACACAACATATACGATTGTACTTATACTTACGAAAACAATTGTTCTTAATCATTAAATTGCGATTGTTTTTAAATTCCTTTTAACATAATACAAAAACAATCAAACAATAATTTTCTTTTTCCTTTTTTCCCCCTCTAATTTACGTTCTTGAATAACCTGCAATGGGTAAAACTCACTAAAAAATTCCTTCAATATGGGGAAATTTTTAGAGATAACAGCTCTGCCTTTTTTTTTTTTATCTCCTATGATAGAAATCTCCAATCAACCAGCCTGATAATTGTCGTGGCGTTTACCTACGAAAGCGCAGTTGCAACATAGTCTCGATTATGATTCAAGTGGAGTTTCCTCTGATGTATGCCTTGAATACTCTACAATGGGCAAAAGGCCTCTAAAAAGTTCCTTCCGTGTGGTGGAATTTTTAGGAAAACAGCCCTGCATTTTTATCTCCTATGAGAGAAAAGTTCCATCAGCCAGCCTGATAATTGTCGTGACTCTACACACGAAGGCACAGTTGCCATTAAGTCTACTCAATTCTGAAATAGACATTCAAATATAGAGCCTGATTGTGTTGTACAAAGGGTTTTTTCTATGATGCTTCTGTAATGAATATAAATGTTGAATAGATCAAGAGCTTCATGAAGAGTGAAATGTTCAAGAATCTCTAAATGAATATACAAAATTAAGATAAATGTAGTCGTAAATGAAGAATGAAGTATTCCCAATTCTACAAGAAACGTTATCACATACAATATCCAAGTGAACATATCAAAGTTAGAAAATTCTTGGCATGAATGAAAAAGAAGTATTCCAAATACAATAAGAAGCACTATACAGCTCAATAGGCACCAGAAAAGCCAAAAGTTATAAATATGAAACTTAAAAAAAAAAAAAAAGGAATTGTTCAAAGCTCTACGAATACTTATAGCCATTGGAAATATAAATGTTTAAAATCTCAACCCGTAGCATGAAAAGTGATTCAAAACCACACTACAAAAACACTTCAATCAAAGACCAAATTCCCCAGAAAATCTGTAACATTAATTCAAGAAATGTTCTCCGTAAGATTATTCTTGAATCATTTCAAGAGTTAAGGGGCTCAAAGAACCATTTTCCGCCAAAATTTGTAATGGAGTTTCATTTGCTTGGCCATCATTTTCGGTTAACGTCACGGATCTCTAACCAGCACAACATCATGTTCACACATGATAACACGGGATTTTTTTTTTTAATTATTTCGCCCTGTTAGTACGAATCTTTATTGAATAAACACTAACTTTTACTGTGTCCATATTACGATAGTTGAATATTTGTTTTAATTTATATAAATTATTTTTTATTAGCAGAATTTACTTATTATCTAAGTCATAACTATATTTGCAAACACAATTCCAAGCACACAAATGTAACATTTGTATCAGCATGTGAGCAGATAAAAATTCTAATACCATGGGGGAATGCAGGCATTTCATATACGAGTGACATAATCTTATCGTTCCATATGAAAAATATTATAGAGAATTTTCTAGAAAATGTAATCTTACTTTTATTCAGAGATGCCTCTCGGTTTCCAATTTAAAAGTAATATATGGCAGCAATAATATCTCACCAAGATATGTTCAATTTCATTTCAAATCAGACATATGAAAAAAAGGCTGAAAAAAAAAGAACAGCATTAAAAATTTATCTTTAGAATCATTTTATGAATAAAACGTTTTGTTTCAAGACATTTTAATATAGATACATATACAATCAGTTAATAATGTTGTTATTATTATTATTATGTATAATAATTACAATAATAATTATTACTATTATTATGTAGACGTAGTATTATTATTTAATATATAAAAATATTTTGTTTCAAGACATTTAAAAATAAACACATTCAGTTTATAATAATAACAATTATTATTATTATGTATAATAATTGCAATTATTTTTATTATGTAAATGTATTATTATTTTATGTAAAAACGTTTTGTTTCAAGACATATAAATAAAGTAGAGATTCACTTAATAATTATAATAATCATTATTATGTATAATATAATTATTTTTATTATGTAAACGTATTATTATTATTTTATGTATACTTTTTGTTTCAAGACATTTAAAATATAGATATATACATATTGTTAATAATTATAACAATAATATTATTATTAACTGAATGTATATAAATCTACATTTAAATGTCTTGAAATAAAAACGTTTATACATAAAAATGATTCTGATGAAAATTTTTAAAGCTGATCTTTTTTAATATATTTTTTGGATCTATATACCTATAAATAATAATATTATTATTATTATTATTTATAGTTATATAGATCCAAAATGATAATAATAACATAACAATAATAACAATAATAATATTTATTATTATTGTTATTATTATTATTATTATCATTTATACATAAATACATCCTAGTTTTAAAAATGTTTACATTTACATTCAAACTAAAACATCTGTCTTAGAAATACATCTGTGTTATTAATCATTCGTAGTACTTTAGCTTCTACTTCCTAATATGTAAAAAAATAAAATTCTCCAGAACTAGTTTTTTCAATTACCTTTTCCTTTACCTTAAACTCTGCCCTTTACAGCAAAACAACTGAGATATAAAACACTTTGAAAAATGAAACCGTCAGGCATTTAATTTCAGAAAAGCTTTCAAAACATTTTTAGAAAAACTAAATGTATTCTAAACATTATCCTACTAAACACAAAGCAGATTTTTTTTTAGACACTTTCCTCTCAATGGCCATTAAAGGATTATCGTTCAATTATCTCACTATGCTTGCTAATAGGATTACATGTGTTCTCTTAGACTATGGTGACAAGTGCAACATAATTCACTTTTCCTTTTTATTCATAACTTGTAAACATTATAAACAATCTTTCTTTAACATTAAAAAGCTTCATTTTTTTTTTTTTTTTCGCTGGTAGCGTGAGACTTTATATATAAACAAATCCTTTTTATAAATGCATCTTTACTACAGGTTATAACGAATATTTATTTGAAACTTACATTTGGTATTCATATAGATGTACAGCAGATATCAAATGATTAAATGTACTTCAATATATAATGTTTTGTAATATAATATTCATAAAATGTTCTTTATTTAATGTAGGATAAAAATCCAAATTTGGTGCTAAGACCAAATTCCTAAAACATTAAATTACTGAAAGTAAATGTTATTTTCTAAATATTTTGAGTACAATAAATATGAATATAATTTACAGATTTGATATTTTATTTCATTAACACATTTATTTTTTATTTATATGCATTTGTTTTAGAGTTTTCTATTACTTTATGTAAAAGAAAATAGTAATTTTTCTTCATTTAAGAAAGACAAAAATTAATTTATCATTATGTATAATAATAATAAATAATTAATTAATTATTATTATTATAAAAATTACAATTATTATTGTTCTGTAAATGTATCCTTATTATTATTTTATGTAT
The DNA here is from genome assembly GCA_021605095.1 of Caerostris extrusa. Classification (NCBI taxonomy): domain Eukaryota; kingdom Metazoa; phylum Arthropoda; class Arachnida; order Araneae; family Araneidae; genus Caerostris; species Caerostris extrusa. The sequence goes on from BPLR01002393.1 coordinate 142,444, forward strand.
AAACGTTTCATCTAAATGTAGATACTATATATACGCATTCAGTTATGATTATTATTAACTTAATCTACATTTAAATGTCTTGAAACAAAACGTCTATACATAAAAGGATTCTGATGATAAATTTTTAACGTCTTTTTAATATATGATTTTTGATATATATATACCTATAAATATTAATAACAATATTTATCATTATCATTATTATTTAGAGATAAATGTATCCTTGTATTAAAAATATTTACATTTACATGCAGACTAAAAACATCTGCCTTAGAAATACATTCAGTGTTATTAAACATTCGCATTCATTTAGCATATTTATCATGAGTTGAAATTTGGCTTCTTATATGCAAATAAAATTAGCTTTTTACAGAACTAGTTTTTTTCAATTACCTTTCCTTTACCTTAAACTCTGCCCTTTACAGCAGAACAACTGAGATTTAAAACACTCTGAAAATGAAACCGTCAGACATTTAATTTCAGAAAAAGCTTTTCAAACATTTTTAGAAAAACTAAATGTATTCTAAACATTATCCTACTAAACACAAAGCAGGTTTTTTTCGAGACACTTTCCTCTCAACGGCCATTAAAGGATTATTGTTCAATTATCTCGCTGTGCTTGTTAACAGGATTACATGTGTCTCTCTTAGACTTTGGTGACAAGTGCAACATAATTCTTTTTACTTTTTCATTCATAACTTGTAAACATTATAAACAATCTCCTCTTTAACATTAAAAAGCTTTTATTTCTCTGGTAGTGTTAGACTTTAAATAAACAAATCCTTTTATAAATACATCTTTTACGAAAGGTTATTATAAATATTTATTTTTAAACTTACATTTATTTGGTATTCGCATATATTAGTACATCTGATATCAAAAGATTAAAAGATACTGCAATGTTTAATGTTTTGTAATATAATATTCATAAAATGTTTTTGGTTTAATGTAAAATTTTGATGTAGGATTAAATTTGGTAACATTGGGGCAAGACCTAAAGAACATTAAATTATTTATTGAAAGAGAATATTATCTTCTAAATAATTTTGTGCGCCAGAAATATGAATATAATTTATAGATTTGCAGTTTTTATTTCATTAGCAAATTTTTTTATAGGCATTTATATTAGAATTTTTTTATTATATATGTAAAGAAAATAATAGTTCTTCTATATGTAAAAAATATATAAATTCATTTTTTATTATTCTGAGAGTCATACTATAAGTTGTCTTGAAAGGTGCTTGTATATCTTCTTGAGTAATTGTTGTTATGTTGTTGTTATCGTGTCCATTATTTAAAATATTATTAATAAAGTCAGATCAAGTCAAAAGTCTTCACGATAGCGATTGCTAGCAACGGCGCCGCTTCACTAAACAGGACTTCTCTTAAGTGGCCTCGATTGGCACCATACCCAATTGCAAAACATGCTGAGTGAGTGCTGGGCATTCTAGACTGCTCTTAGGAGTTAGGAAAGCGTCGGGGTAATTTTTGCAGGCGATGTATTCCCTGGTCTTTTTTGGGGAGAATCTTCATCCCTCTGTAATGATTAGTTCTGAGTCTGCTAATAACTGATGCCAACTTCCTAGGGCAGTTGAAGTCCGTGATCAGTGGCTTCTTAAAGTTATGAGGAATTAGTCTGCTTTTAGCAACTGCGTTAGCATCTGCAAGTGTGATGGTAGTTCTGGGTTGATCACTGTCCCTGGCTTGATTGGCTAAGGAGTCAGCTCATTCGTTTCCCTCAATGTTGGCATGTGCAGAAATCCATTGAAGATGGCATGATTTGCTTCTACAGTGTAGAGTCTTGAGTAATTTATGATTAATTATTGAAAGATGTAGTGTGCAGGTTGGGCAACCCGATTGTAACTAGGTGCGGTTGGGTTGAGATATTTGAGGCACAAGTTGGTGAACTCACATTTTATTGACACTTGCACAAACACACACACATACAATCAAAGACGTACAAATGAAACACATTTAAAGACAGATAATTATAGATTCGGGGAAGGACATATTCTAAGCCGAAAATTCGAAACTTAATAATCGCAGGGTGCCCTAAATATACTTACTCCGGATGAGAATCTGTAGGCCAACTAATGCATCGGGATGCGCTAAATATATTTCCCTCGGTAGAGATACTATAAATTAAGCATTACTCAACGAGAGCGTTATTTGCGCTGTACTTCCTCTCGGGTGAGAGTCTCGAGGCCGACTACCAGTTCTCCTGAACGTCACAGGGGGCGCTCTTATCATTGTGTAGGAGGAAGCACGGTTATAAATTTAATTTGTCTTCTTTTTAAAGACAATACATTTTCTGGAAAGCAAACAATGTTGTCTTTTAGTTTAGTAGAAATAAAATGACGAGAAGAAAATATAAAACACTGCTTGTTTTACTACTACTTGCACACCTACTACTACTATATGCTTTGTGAATATTCTCAAAAATGTACTGCAAATCGTTGTATATCAGTTTAAAATTTTTATTTTATGTGATTTTTAATATTATTTTCAAAGTATATACAAGAATACAAACATTAACAAATTTAACAATAATAAGCAATTCAAAAATAATAAATATCGAATACATCAACAAATGTAACATTGAGTATGATATCTAATTAAAAATAAAAAATCAAATTTGTTTAAAAAAATATCAGAAAGAATGCATATATTAATAAATTTAGGTTTCCAAGCTATATTGAATTAAAATAAAAATAAACTTATTTGTTTAAATAAACACTTTAATTGTCATATGAAATTTATAGCATAACATTTAGTAGTGATAATAAATATAATAAACACTTGAGATACATATTAAAATAATTTATTTGATATCTAATGGACTAATAAAAAAAAGTCATATTAAAAGTTAAAATGTCATAGAATATTGCGAAAAACACTTTCATTGTGATATGAAATCTATAATATAACATTCAGTAGTAACAAGTATTAATAATATAACAAGCACTTGAAAGTATAGTATTAGTATTAATAATTATAACAAGCACTTGAAATACATGTTAAAATAATTTATTTGATATCTAATGCACTAATAAAAAATAAAAGTCATATTAAATGTTAAATTGTTGTAAAAAAACATTTTCATTGCCGTATGAAATTTATAACATGACATTCAGTAGTAATAATAATTATAACAAGCACTTGAAATATATATTAAAATAATTTATTTGATATGTAATGCCTTAATAAAAATAAAAGTCATATTAAATGTCAAAATATTGTCATAAAATGTTATTTTATTAGAGTGTTAACAGGCATAAATCATTAAAGATATGTAGTTTAGTAATTCTACTAGTGTAGTAGATATTTGAGAACTTTTTTTATCAGCACACTATTTCTATTTCGCCTTGATCTAGATGTCTAAAGCTGTCTAGACATTTTATCTTTTTTTTTTTTTTTCAAATTCGGATTTTTTTTTAGATATTTTCTATATAGATTCTTTATATAAACAAATGTGTTTATATAAAAAATCTACATCAACTGAAAAACATATTCCATTTTGTACAGGAAAGTTGGTCATTTATTCTCCAATGCGGATAAAAATAGATATATATTTGTGATATGTCTTCGCCTAGATATTTGTTTGTGACACATATTTCACTACTATAATTTTCTCTGAAGATATTTAAGTCGCCCTAAATCCCAAAAGTATTTTTACTTTCTGTAAGATGAAAGTCACACAATCTTGTTGAAATATTCTCTTAACTATTTGTAATACAATTTCTATATCTAATTTTATCATAGAATAACATTGTGAATTATAATATAAAATAGACTTGATATATTTAGATATTTTACATTAATTAATGACTGAAAATTTCCTGAAACATTGATTTCAACAGTGCTTTCTTGCCAAAAAATTGTGTTGTTTCTTATCCTACTTGGTTGACAACATCTACACCAAGTCCACGAACCCGGACTAGTCATAATAAAGTAAAACGTGCAGATTCTTTTTGTTCTTGACATTGCGCACATAGACATGGGGCACCCAAAGGGAGAAGTCTGACTTTATCCCACCAGGTTATACCCCTGGGCACCCATTCTAGTTGCCCTTTTACGACACGCATGGGCCTACAGTGGGACTATTCTAATCCAGATCCCCACGCGATAAAAAAAAAAAAATTGTAACAGGTTTATAAGTTCAGACGCCATGGGTTTTTTTTTTTTTTCATTATGGTAGTATTTAGAATTGATAAAATAAAACTTCCTTTTCTATCAATGCATGCGTATTAGTATATGAGTTATTAATATAATAACCATTCAGAATTCTGGCAAATTCAGTGATACTAAAGGTACTCCTATGAAAGGGAATCTGTTACGCTTTTCCAACTAGAGCAGTAGTTCTCATTCTGGAGATCGGTTGGGAATGCATGAAAATAATAATAAAACTGTGGGTAAATAAACAAAAGGCCAAAAATAGTAGTAATAGATGTAAACATAATATACTCATGTCCATAAATTAAGGATAATGAAGTTCAGGCAAAGAAAGAGACAGAAGCAAAACAAATTTGACTTATTTGTAAAGTCTATTTATTAAACAAAAGGTAAAGAGCAAAAAAGATGCTATATGTTTGATATAATTAATAAAAATTGCGATTTTTACTCCCTGGAGCAAATTTCAAAAAAGAACCTATTTACAAAAAAACAGTATAACATGGTTAGTATGATGGTTAATATGGAGTATGTCTCCCGGACGATGCAATACACGCCTTACAACGCCTAGGCATGCTGAGTATCAAATTATCAATCTGATCTTGGGGAATATTACACCACTCATCAAGCAATGCCCTCCGAAGTTCCGGTTGACAGGTGGGAGGGGGTTGACAGGCTGCAATTCGTCGGCCTAGCATATCCCCACATGCTCTATTGATTCAAGTCCGGTGAGTATGCTGGCCAATCCATACGGGTGATATCCTCCAATTGAAGGCATTCGTCTATAATGTTTGCACGGTGAGGACGGGCGTTGTCATCCCTAAAGAGAAATTCAGCACCCCGAAACAAACGTACATGTTGTTCCAGAATGACATCCCGATAGATGTGGCCTGTCATCGTTACACTCTGAACATGCAGGTCAGTTCTAGAACCAAGAATAACTCAGGCGACAGTGAGTTGCGGTAAAGTGGAACACATCTGACAGGCCTACGAGCATATAGACCAATGTGCCCTAAGCGTCTGTACACGGTCTGCCTTGAAACTGTCGTACCGGTTGCTGAAGAGAGCTGACGAGACAGGTCTGATGCTGTGCTCCGTCTGTTTCTTTTGGCAGTATCTGCTAAATACCGGTCCTCATTCGGCGTTGTAACTCGGAGGCGACCTGTGCTGTAACATCTACTCACATTACCATTATCTTGGAATCGTTGCCAAAGCCTGGAGATGACACTCTGGGCGATTTCAAGTTCCTCGGATACTTCCAGCTGGGTACGTCCACATTCCAGTCGTCAGATAATTCTACCACGTAAAAAATCATCCAAAGGCTTCCTTTGTGCCATAACTATGCGGTTATTGCACTGAAAGGCTTTTAAAGCGCTTGTGAACAATTTTACTTCTTTTGCCACCATTCCTTATATACCCCTCTCCTACACTCTCGTCATTGCGACGTACTATCCGCGCTATCAGGTGGTTTCCTGTAATTTGCATATTCTTCTTCAAGATGGGTATGATAATTCTACAGGTGAAATTTTTATTTTAGAGTTCAATTTCTGTGTGATTCTGAATTATCCTTAATTTATGGACATGAATGTAATTGACTGATCATTAGTTGTGAATAGCGCTGTGCAACACTAATTCTGTCATAGCGCCCTCTTCAGTTGTTCTGTTGTTCACCTTTTAGTTTTTGAAAGGTACTATGCAACTATTTGTTTTGATGTTAGGCTGCCATTTTTAAAATATTGAAATAAATTGTAAAATGTAAAATAAAAATAAATAAAAACTTTTAAAGTGTCATCTATTTCCGTTTTTTGATTTGGCTCTATTCTAGTTGATATGAGAACATTATTACGTGGCAAATGTAAATATTTTTTGCGTAGAGGAATAGTTGGGGGTGTTTAAGAGATATAGAAGGAATATTCATAAAGGACTGTTTTATATAAAGATAAGAGAGAAAAGTTGTGTAACTTCCTCCTCTTACTTTTTTATGACGAGAATTTAGAGCATATCACTAATAATGAAAATTGAGTAGAGGCGTAAGTTAGCAGGTGTAAGATATTTAAATTATTTCAATCATAGCCATTTTGTAAACTAAATAACAATAATAACAACTAAGCTAATCAATAATAACAATAATATAACAAAAGAGCAATAATATTAGATAATATTTCAATAGGAGAAGGAATAACATCTACACTCAAGAGCCAAAATATTACGACCACCTGTCAATAACGAGTTGGCCCACCTTTGGCGCGCAACACAGCTTCAACCCGCCTTGGCATGGATGCCACAAGTCCTTGGTAGATGGCCGGAGACAAATTGTACCAGATGTACCTTGTGACAAGGGGCGTTGTCCTGTTGGAACATTCCATTTCCAGCTGGAAAAAAGAGGCCATGTAAGGGTACAACTGGTCCGCAATGATGTTCAGATACCCTGTAGCATTCATGGTCTGCTCTACCACAACCACGAGTCCCAGAGACGCCCAAGAGAACGTCCCCAAAGCATAATACCGCCACCACCGGCCTGTGTATGACCTACTGTACATTGAGGGAGCAACTGTTCGCCTGGAAGACGGTGTATCCTGACACGGCCATCGGCGTGATGAATGACAAACCGTGATTCATCTGGCCAGGCAACTCTCTCCCACTGTTCCATGGGCCAGTCACAATGTTCCCGGGTCCTGCGCAGGCGCAGTTGGCGATGACGCTTGGTCAGCAAAGGCACACGAGTGGGACGTTTGCTGCGTAGCCCCATATCCAACAGTGTCCGCTGAACAGTGTGCTCCGATACTATTCTACTTGGCCCTGCATTGTATTGGCTATCAGCTGAGCCACTGTCTGGCTCCGGCTTTGCTTCACCATGCGAGACAGTCTCCGACGACCTTTTTCTTTGATAGCGTGTGGACGTCCAACACCATGTCGTCTACTGCTGGTTTCACCGTCATTCATCCACTTTGCATAAGTACTAACAACTGTAGATCGCGAACAACCCACGAGTCGTGCAGTTTCGGAAATACTTGTTCCGAGCCTTCGAGCCATTACAATCTGCCCTCTATCAAAGTCGCTTAGATCCGCAGCCTTTCCCATCCCACACAGAAATAAGTGAAAGAATGATTCTTCAGACTCTCCAGCAGCAGTTAAATACCCTTCCACTTGATCACGTGCCTTCCACGTCATCCAGGCGAGTTCATTGCAAAATGTGAGGGGGTGGGCATAATGTTTCGGCTCTTGAGTGTATAAGGAAAGGATTGATTGTAATCCATCTCAAAATATGTTAAATACAGAAATATCTTAAATAATTAGAACATATTATTAAATAAACAATTATTAAAGAGTATAAACAGATTTGCTAAATAAGAACTTCTAGATATTTTAAAAGAAAGTCCATTCTATACACATGTGAAACGTAAAAGGAGATATATATCTTATTTTAATAAACTTGATATATTATCTACGGTTTGGGCATATACGTACGGTGGGCTTAATTGAATAAGCCTTAAAAACTAAGTTTATCTTGAGTACAATAGATTGCTTAAATAAACAGTTGATTGAAATCAGTGAATTAGTGACGTGCGAAATCCATTCCTATTTGCTTAAAGGTTGAAGTATTAGGAAATTTGGAACGATTTTCTTTTATTTTTCAAGCATTCGCGTTGAATTTCGATTGGTTCGTTTGCAGGGTAAATAGTTAAATTCAATTAGAATTCTATTCATCAGGATATTTTTACTCGTCTAATAACGTTATTTCCCATTGATTTATGTATAGTTTATAATGACAAGTTCACGTCTTCATTTTTTTTTTAAATTTCAAAAAGTAGTAGATCTTAAATTCCGTGTTGTCTAAGAGTCCTGCAGAGCGGAAAGGACATCCCTTCAGTAATCTACTCCCTTCAGAAAGGAGGGAAGGGGGGCAGCTTCTGTTGTGATGGAGCACAACAGAAGCTGCAAGGTAGAAGTCTGATCTGGCTCCGTGTTGTTGAAGCAGCAGGACTTTTTAAGGCGACCTACTCCGCCTTTGCGTATCGTATGGAAAAACTTACCCCCCTTAGGTAGTCCGTTTAACGAGGCTAGATTCTGAGCATCTCAAACACCATCGAGTCTCCTCGTTTTTTGGAACAGTGTCTACAACAAAGCCTCCAGCTGATTGAGCCTCGGCCCTAATGCTCACAAGTAGCGCACGTTGCCACTGAGCCAGAGGCGGGCTGATTTAAAATAAAAATACTATTGCATATTATTATTTTTTAATTACTTCGGAGAGTGGGTGGTATTGACCATTTCCCTGCGAGCAACTTACACTGCACCGACGACTTCTGTTATTCATTTAGCACTACCCAGGGGGCACGTGTAGCCTGAAGATTCTACACACGCGCAGTAACACTACCCCACAACCCTATACGATCCTATTAGACCGGGACCTACGTTTTAAAGTGGATTGCGAATCGCTACAAACATTCATGGCACCGCTGGGACTCGAACCCTGTGGTACCAAGCCTAGAGCGCCAGCCACTCAGCCATCAGGCCCTAATGTAATATTATACACATTTTACATTTACTTCCTTACCATTTTAATTAATTTAATACTATATAGTGAATATCTCTAACAAATAAATGTTTCTCATAATTCAATTCTTTTTTTTATTATATAAATAAATAAAACACAACATATCTTAAGAGACAACAAGATATCAATTTGTAAATCTTCAAACAGATAACTTAATCTTAACAATCTTACTTATGTCTTAACAATCTACAAAATAAAACTTAAATATTATAATAGTTAAAGATTAATTTAACATAACTTTTATTATTTTTTGATGTCATAATTATCTTATTAGCAAACCTCTTAAATAAATTTTTATACCTCTTTACTTCTACAATGTTTCTATATTAACTCCGTAAATGTAAATGCAATATTTCTTTGGAATTTTATTATATGTTATAAAATAAAATATAAATATGTAATTTTTAATTTTTTGGTATGATAAAAGTGTTTCAACAAAATATTGTCTTCCACAAATGAGCCTCTTAAGAGTGAAAATCATTAAAAATAATTTGAAATATTCCTTAAATCCTTAAATAGCTGTGGGCTACGTATAAATTGGCTAAATTTCCTTCATATGAGAAATAATTACCATTTCTGTACAGTTTAATGCAGACTTTTAAAATTAAAAATTAATGATGGTACTTATTTTTCCCTGTATAACAAAAAATATAAATTTTGTATGTTCAGATAAGAATAAAAAATAAAGTAAAAAATTGTTCACTTGAGACTACATTACATTTAAAAACTGACAGTTATACCAAAAAATTCAAAAATATTTTTTATGTATAGTAAAAATTAAATAAAGAATAAATCTGATTTCAATAAAGGCCACACAGAGTAATGAAATAGAAATTGAAGCAAGTTTTAAAAAAAAAAGAGAGTCTGCAGGTTGGGCAACCAGATTGTAACTGGGAGGGGTTGGAGTGAGATACTTGAGGCACAGGTTGGAGAACTCACAGCTTTATTTACAGTCGCGCCAACACCACAGACATACAATTAGAGATGTACAATATGCAGAACATTTAAGACAGATAATTACAGATTCGGGAAAGGACTCCACTTCTCTACCGGAAACGCGATACTTGGCTACACGCAGGGTGCGCGAAATATACTTCCACTACGGGTGAGAATCTGTAGGCCAACTAATATGCAAGGTTGCGGTAAATATTTTTTTTTTTCTTGGCTTACAGACTGTAGACTAACTAAACGTTTCTCAGCATGAGTGTAGGTTGCGCGTGTATTTTCTTTCGGGTGAGAGTCTCGAAGCTGCTAAAAATTTTTCTGAATGCCACAGGAGGTGCTCTTGCCAGTGTGTAGGAGGAAGCATGTCATAAGTTAACTCATGAGTGTAAACAGGCAATATCTGTCATAAATTCGCAAGAATATTATTTTTAAAAAATCAAAATTAATTTTTTCTCATAATTTCGACAGTTCATTCTTTTACTATAGGGATGCACATATAATGAATTTTTTCATGCATTGGTTTATGCTACTTTAGCCATTCTAAAATAAAAAAATTTTGTAAAAGTGTGATAAATCTCACGGGCCGGAAAAATATTCAGGGCCGGTTGCATGCGGGCCGCAGGTTGGCCACACCTGTTCTCAGGTCAATGTCTAGAATCCATACTGACCTTGGCATCCAAACACATCGTGACGTCAGAACATGTTATATATCCGCTCTTTATAAATGCAAAATTAAAAATGAACTAGAATAAACTAATTAATTTCTGACTTCAAAAAGACATTTTAAAATAAGACTTTAGTTGATTAAATATAGGGGTCCTAAAATAAAGAAAAAAATATTGCTAAAATTATATGGATGAATCAATTAAAAGAAATATTTTTTTATTTGGAATGAATTGAAAGTAGAAATTTGCAATTAAATCTTTTCAGCTTTGAATATTTTTTTTTCGTATCTACGTCTTACATCTTTCAAACTGCTGGTTCAAATTTATGATCAAAAGATTTAGAAATTCTATCTGATTCTTTGAAATATATTTTTTTAATTTATTAGTTATAGGAATCTTATTTTTATTTTAATTAAATGTTTTCCATTCAAATTAAACCATGATTATAATCATCAGAGGATACAAAAATAAGCATTCGCTGTTTCTTTTTATTGATGATATTGTGTAATTCTTTGAAAAGATTCTTGGTTATACAAAAATTATTAATTACATACATAATTGAAACAAAATATTTTTAATCGGATAAAAACAAATAATTTGTTATTTATAAGTAATTCATTTCGACATTTGAAGATTGTTGATTGATTTTCATTGTTTATAACAACGGTTTGCTGAAAATTAATAATTTTTAATTATTGCTCCGAATTTTAATTTTTAGTGTAATTTTAAAATTTATGGAAATTTTTACAGCTATATTTGTAAAACTAATAATATAAATAAAGAGAAATTCTGATAAATTTATGAACGAAAATGTTTTATTATCCATCTCAAAATTATGGGGGAAATAAAAAAGAATTTATTAAATAGCATCTGTTTCGCTAACATATTTTTATTAAAAGTTTATAGATTTTTCTTGTTTATGCATTTCTAGTTATGCTAAAAGTTTATAGATTTTTTCTTGTTTATTTTCAAGAAGGAAAATTTATTTACTTCCATCAAAGTTTCACACCACCTGCATGAAAAAACTGATGGCACCTGCATTAGAAACTGAATGGTGCCATCAGTTTTGTTGTAAAAGAAAGATAGAAAATGTACAGTTTTAGTTTTCATTTTTTTTTCCAAATTAATGCTATTATACTTTTAAAAATAAGTAGTATCATTGATTGAAGGTGAAAACAAATATTAGGAATTCCTGGATAAGATTGATTGCTTTATTTGGGTAATTTTTAATATTTATTTAAATATCAAACCAGGGGTACAGCTGTATTGTAACTGGATGTGGGTGGGTTGAGACTTGAGACACAGGTTTGAGAACTGACAACTTTATTTAGACACGCACAAACACCACACACTTACAATTAAAGACATACAATATTTAACACGTTTAAAGACATATAATTATACGTTCATGGAAGGACTCCACTTCTAAACCGAAAATCCGATACTCAGGTACGCTTGGGTTGAGCGAAATATACTTCCTCTCCGGTTGTGAGCCTGATGGCCAACTTATACACAGGGTTGCGTTAAATATAGTACCTCTTGGGGTGACAGACTTTAAATCAAACGTGTATCAACAGAAGCACATGGTTGCGTTGTACTTCAGCTCGGGTGAGAGTCTCGAGGCCTGCTGATCTTTATCATGAACGTCACAGGGCTCTTGCAGTGCTTAGGTGGAAGCACGGTTACAACCTTTAATTCTGCAAAAATATTTGTCGCTAAAAAATTTATCAAAAAAAAAAAAAAAAAAAAAGAAAGAAACTATTTTTCTATGTGGCCAATTCCAACTCATATCTCTTAATATGAAATAAAATCTGTAAATGATATTGGATATTCCTTTGAATTATGCATTAGATAAACCACTGACTAACTTGATAAATTTTTCTTGAATTCTTAAAAAAATGATATTATTTTTCTTAAAAGCTAATCGGAATTTTCTTAAATCTGTTTTAAAATATCAATACATATTTTTCTCAATCTACGCAACACATGCTAATTAAGCACTTTTTGCTTTCACTTTTAGAAATAAAATATATTTGTTCTCAATTTCATTTATTTTTAAAGATATAAATAAATGCTGAATTTAAATACCAAACCTTTAATTTTACAGAAATATCTGCCATTAGCAAAAAAGTCAGTGATATATTAAGTCATTAATTTATTAAATTAATATATAATGTATTATTAATTAAATATATATTTTATATAAAGTAAATAATATAATATAAATTAATATATTAAAATAATATATTAAGTCATTACCAAAAAGAATCATTAAGAAATTTACCAAAAAAACATTATTTTCTAAAAATTGCCAATATCAAAGTCATATGTGCTAATGTGAAATAAAATCTATAAATTATATTGAATAAATATACGAGTATATCTTAATCTTGATATAAATTTTCTTCAATTCTTCAAAAAAATTTTAACTTTTATTATCTTTTTCTTTAAAGCTTATCCAATATTTTTCTTAAATCTGCTTAAGAAAATCTATACATATTTTTTCTTAATCTATTCAACGCTTGCTAATTAAACACTTTTGCTTTCAAATCTTTAGAAATAAAAATTTATTTATTCAGAACTCCATGTATTTTTAAAAGGTATAAATAAAATGCCGGATTTAAAAAAAAAGCGACGCTACTTATAACTTTTCGCCAATTAAGGGAAATCATCAGCCGAAAAATAAGGCACTTCATTAGAGGCATAAAAGCTTTTATTTCTTTAAAAAATATTCCCACAAGGCGGTATGCCTATTATATGCTTCTCGTTAAAACCACCCACATAACTCATCTTTAAGGATGACTTGTAAAATGCTTTGGTTTAAGTTCTTTTTTGGTCAGAAAAAATAATTATAAATTTAAACAAAAACGTTTTTGATTTATTATTTTCTCATTATCCCTGTTAATAAATTAGAAAACACTAATTACGATGATTAAAAACGTTTTTGTTTGTGAAAATCAGATATTTTTCACAATAAAAAATTAGTTATCGTATATGGTACGTCTAATTGCGATTTGTTTTCCATAAATTAATGGTTTAGTTTTAAAATCTTTTGTGTTTTTTTTAATTCCTACTATTAGTTCACACTCTTCCTATATATATCTTGTTCAAATTTTCAATCGTTAATAAAATACTTTTTATTCGTCCACTCAAGCTCAAATACATTTTTTTAAACTTGTAGTGGATGACACTGGATATTGATACAGCTTTTTCAAATATTAATTCATTAATTAAATTTAATTAATTAATTTTCAGTTTTTTTAGATTTAAGTTGCATGTATTTTATAATAGATGGCGCCAGATGTAAGAGGAAAATTTCAACTTTATTTGTTAAGGACTTTTCTGCAATATAGTGAAAAAAAATAGGAACTGACTTAAAAAAATTGTTTTTATATTACTTGTTATCGTTTAGTTTTATATGTTATTTACTATACGTAAAGCATTTTGTTAAAAATGCATCGTATATTGCATTTTATAAATTATTAAATTATTTTTATGTATATATTTGTTACTAATACTACTACTAAGTTGAATAAAGAGGTCGTGTTCCTGAGCACGAAGCGTTTACCTACTCAATGGTATGTGATGGAAGTAGGAACGATAAGTCAGGAAGAATAGATAACAGTAATCGTATGAATTGGGGAAAAAGATGAAAAAATTGTTGATAAAAATGTAACGTGAAATTTGCGATCAGTAAAGAGCTATAATATTAGAAAAAGACCTTAAGTTATCGAACTGAAGAAAATAAATAAGTGAACAGGAAATTATTATGGTGTGAGGCTTCGATTCCATTTAGAAGTACAATAAGGATACTTGTATTTTCCATTGAAATGCGTAAAAATAGTTTGTGCGTTGATGAGTGGGTTTTCTTGGGTAGCAATAGTATTGAAGAAATTTTTAGAAAGTTTTGTTATATAGTTGCCAATAGAATCAATATTTAAATGTTGATGGATTGTAGAGATTGTTGATGGATTGCGGACAAATTAGGGTGCACCGGTTATGATGCGAAGAAGTTTGTTTTGAATAATTTGTACAATTGTTTCTGTTAAATTTTGCAGCTAGACACCAGATTAGGGCAGCGTAAGTAAGGACAGACCTTGGAACTTGTTTGTAGAGAATAATTTTGTTTGACAAAGTTAATTTAGAATATTTATTGATGAGTGATATAGTGAGATAAAATTTGTTCCAACATTTTTCTTTGATTTTTTTTAATATGATGTCGTGTATGTTTTTTAATATGATCATGAAGAGATATTTAAAATTAGTTGTCCATTCAATTTGTTGAGCCAAAAGGGAGAGATTAATATTTTTTGTCTGGCGTGTTCTTTTCGGAAAATGATGGCTTGAGATTTAGAGACATTAATTGCTATTTGCTATTTATTTAGTCGACAGTATCCGGGAAATTGTGAAGAGTATTGATGACATAACGAAAAGAAGCACCTTGGACAAGAGCAGCAGAATCGTCAGCAAATAGGCGAGTGGAAATGTTAGTGCTATGAGGAAAATCATAAGTAAAGATATTGTAGAGGATAGGACAAAACGCGCTTCATTGAGGTGTACCAGCTCTAATACGACTGATTGTGGAAAATTCATTTTGAAGTCGAACTTGAAAAGTTCTATTTTTAAGATAATTGATGATGATAAGCGTGATTCAAATTGGAAATTGTAGTTTGATATATTTGTTACTAAACAAAGCAAATTATTTACAACATTTTATTGCAATTTAATTTTTTTATGTATGTTGTTTGTTACAAAATAAAAATGCGTCTGAGATTTGGCTTACTTTTATTCTTTCCGTGTTCGAATTCAAAATTTAAAAGTCAAATTAAATTTAATATATATTAACCAAACTTTAATAACTATTAACCAAAATTCTTAATATAGTGTGTTCCAAAATTCATGCAAGATTTAAATTCTGTGCCATTTGTGAGATAAACTGTTGCCAACGATAAAAAAGGTAACTGCTGACAATAATGATATACAATGTTATAAATAAAAACACATTGTATATCATTATTAAATTGTGATTCTTTTATTGATAAATAAAAGAATCACAATTTTTTTAATTAAAAACCTGTGCCTTCTATAAAAATTACTTTTTGCGTGAATTTTGGGACACCTTTTATACTTTTAAGTAATATCAAAATGATTTTCGTCCTTAAAATTTTTCAGTAAGGAAATTTATTTTAAGATATGCTTTGTAATAATGAAAAATATCTTATCTGAGCCATATCTTATTAAATATCTTTTTCAAATATTATTTTTATTTTTGTTATTTTATAAACAAGTTCGGTCTTGTCTCCATCTCATCATCTAACTACCATCTAATTAGCTATAACATAAACACAAATCAAGAAATGCTAAACATTTATTTTTGTCTCAAACAACTACAGAACTAGAACAAACAACTACTAGAAAACAATTCCCAGCAGCATTTGGCCTCTTCTTCCTCCAGTTGGTATCTCATGCAACTGATCCCCTTCCTGCTTGGTCCTGTAAGCATTACGTCAAATAAATCCCTCTTTAATCCCTATTAATCCCGATTCGCTACCTTGAATGACAGTATTGGGGGAAAAGGATCGCATGAGAAACCCTGTAAATGGAGTAAATTCCTTTTGCACCCGTCAATCTTATGTGAGGACGGCACAAAGGGAATAACGAAGTCCAAGTAGAAGGGGAACTTGTTCAGATATTAACAGAATTAAGGTATTACCCAGCTTGATTACTGTTGAAATGAACACGCTGCTGTGAGCAATAAGGTCAAACTTCAGGAAAGTGTCTTCTTGAGGCTTTTGAAAAGACTGTTTGTTAATTAGGTAGCGAGATACCTGTTGAAAGTTGTTGATGGCATATAATAATACATTAGCTGAAACATTGCTAATTTTATATTAAATTGAATGATATAAATTGGCAAAGCCTGATAAACAGCAAGTATGTCGTCAAATAGTTATGTCAAAATAAAAGTCAAATGAATATAGTTTTTTAATTTATGATTAAATTTTTAATGTTTGTTGGCTACATTTTTAATGTTCAAATATAAAAGAAAATAGTTTGCCACTTAATCATTTAATTCATATTATTAAATTCTAAAATTTATAATTGTTTTTTTTTTTTTTTAAATATGAAAATAGTTTTGTGCATAAAAACCGTCCATTGCAATTTATATTCATTTGTAGTAAAGATGTATTTAACATAAGTCATCGTTAAGAGCAAATATCTTTGCCAAAAATATTGCAACAATGGATGATTTTTTTCTGAGTTTTTTATTTTTAATACAAAAACCTTTTCTGAAAATATTACTTATAAAAGAACAATTGCCATCTATTTTATTGTTTTAATTTAAGTTTTAGAAGTTAAAATTAAATTCTGAAAAAAGTTATTACATATGGAGATTTGAGTAGCAAACAGAAGCTATATATATATGGCACTGTAAATAATAAACTATAGTGTTTAATTTTTCTACAGATTTATCTATACTTTTAAAAATAAATCTGAATACAATTTCAGAATCAATATAAAGGAATGAACACAATTTCTCAGAGACATTTTTACTGACATTTATTTGAGTACTAAAATTAAAACTTTATTGCTATACCCGTTTAGTTATATTCCCCAAACATATTGATTTTGTTGTCACGTCCTGATGGCCCGTTGGCTAGCGCTCTGGCTTTTCGTATTAGAGGCTACAGATTCGAATCCTTCATGATTTAAAGTATACTGCCATAATTTATAAGCTGTAAATCATCTTGGTATTCAATGTATTTTTGCAAGACTTTTTGACTTACCCTCATCTTTTTGCTGATCACAATGGGTCTCCTATTCTGATAACGGTCATGATAAATCATGAGACTAAGTCATTATCAACCGGGAAGACTTTTAGGGGTAAACGCCTCTGCATTTCAGTTGAAAACACATAGACTTCTATCAGGCAGCTTTACTATAGATACATGATACTTAAAACACGATAGCCTCTAACCATAACACTAAAATCTTCGAAGATCAATGAAATATGACTATTAGACAAATAACGAATGCCAACTGGTTCATGAGAAACGATGATATTCAAAGATCCATCTCCCAGCAACCTCTCAAAAAGTACCGGAAAAGTTTTCAGAAATATTCTTCAACAATATTGATAACCACCAACATCTGGTCATTCAAGAGATCGAACAATATGAACCGCACTCTAATTTTAAAAGGCCTAGTAACATTCTGCTCTAACCTACCTAAATTCAATTTTGAATTTTTATACTTTTTTAATTCTCAGTGACTCCTTTTAATTTCTGGCCAATGTTTTCATTCTTTCTATGTTTTCCACCGCCGGAAATGAGCTCCAATGATCTTCAACATTATCATTACCATAAAATACGAAATCGCAATCATCATCGAGTTTTTTCAATTCTGTAAGCAAGCGAGCCAGAGCCTTCCGCAAGCTAACTGAGTGTCTTCTTTTTTTCCAATTATTAAAACAAACTCATTAACAAACAAAATTATTTAGTGATATTTTGAATCATTTATAAAGATACTTCTATTATTTCCTATAAAAGTTTCTCTAAGAATTATTTCTCATTTTTAAAATTAAGATTATGTTGTTTACCTTAAGATATTTTTAAATTTTAGGCATTAAAAGCTTTTTATTTGCAAAATTTAAACGCAGGTCTGATGAACTTAATTTTTTACTCTTTGCCTTCAGGCAATTCTATGAAAACTTATTAGCATATAAATTGTGCTACATTATATAGTAAGATGTATAATTTATTATTGTTCCTTTTCAGGTAGTTTAATTAATACACTTTCGTTAGAAACCATCATTATTCCTTTTTTTTTTTTTTATTGAATTTTCTGGGAACCCAGATGTTTTCCTGTTTTTGTCTTATCATTATACGTTGTTTCGAGAAAAGCTCCCAAATT
Source organism: Caerostris extrusa (assembly GCA_021605095.1). Taxonomy (NCBI): domain Eukaryota; kingdom Metazoa; phylum Arthropoda; class Arachnida; order Araneae; family Araneidae; genus Caerostris; species Caerostris extrusa. The sequence continues at coordinate 160,690 of BPLR01002393.1, forward strand.
GCAATACCAAATCACCGAAGCCAGTATAATCTGGCCGCCGGTTGGTTTTGTGTTCCCTTTTGGTTCGTTATACCCCATCACCAGCCTAATAATGGCTCATTAAATGTTGCAATTAGGTTTTCCAGGACAAGATCCTACTTTTGCTGCGACATCTTGCTTTCTTCTCAAAGGCAATTATGGTGGAAAAGTCTTAAGATATATTCCAGTGGAATCTTTAATACTTCATTAAGGATTTTGTTGTAGTTGCTGAGAAAATTTCGGAATACCTGCACCGTTAAATTATCAATGTACAGCAATAAAAAGTGGATTCATTATATTTTATTTTTGTTTATTTTTAGCTCTGAATTTTGAAATTTTTAAATAAAAGAATGTTGTGACAGATGTTTTAACTTTAAATCATTCAAAATTCTATAAACTTATTTTTCGTTAATGTGTTTAATGCTAGGAAATTGATTTAATGTGATTAAAAAGTTATCTGTGTGTAAGCAAAATTGTCGGCTTATTTATTTAGTTATATTTTATTTTTACAAAAATAACTAATAATACTCTAAAAATTTGCTTTGCTTACATTTTATTTTACAAAAAAAATTATTTTATCGTATTTTTAGAGTTTTTAAAGATTCTTGTCGTGTTAGGCATGTTATTAATTAAGACGGTGTAAATAAAACTTATATGTTGACTTTTCATAAAATATAAAATATTGTTTAAAATAAAAGCAACAAAAGTGAAAGGAAATTAAACAAAATATTTTTTGAATATATAACAATAAAAACAACAAATATAAAAGCTAATTAAGCAAGATAATTCTTGAATATAAAAAAAAAAAAAAATGAATGCAAATACGGGAAAATATAATTTTATATGCAGCCCACGGAGTTATGATGCATTTCCAAAGTAGCCCACAGAATCATTTGGGTTGGCCACCCTTGCTGTAAGCAATGAATGCAATAGATGCCGAACCACAGATTTCCATCACACTAACTGTGTGCCATCTTTTCATTCCAAATATTAAAACAGATTCAATTGTCAAACAAAACTATTTAGTGATATTTTTAATCATTTATTAATTTATCAAAATACTTCTATTATTTCCTATGAAAGTTTCTCTACGAATTATTCATCATTTTTAAAATATATATCCTACACTTTTTCTCTCTAACCAATGGGCTTGAAGTTTAAGAAACTTCTCTCATTTACAAAGTAGGAGATAGAGGTTTCTATGCAACCAAGGTTCTCCGTCAATCTGGCAAATAAAAAAAAAAAAAAAATGGTACTTCTATTATTTCCTGTGAAAGTTTCTCTACGACATATTTCTCATTTTTAATATTAAGATTAAATTTATGTTTCTTACCTTAAAATATTTTAAAATGTTTGGCATTAAAAGTTTTTCTTGCAAAATTTAAACGCACGTCTGATAATCTTAATTTTTACTATTTGTCTTCAGGCAATTCTATGGAAACCTATTAGCATATAAATTGTGCTACTCTAAATATTAAGATGTATAATTTATTATTATTCCTTTTCAGGTAGTTTAATTAATACACTTTGGTTAGAGATCATCATTACTCTCTTTTTTTATTGAATTTTCCGGGAACCCAGATGTTTTCCTGTTTTTGTCCTATCATTATAAATTGTTTTGGGAAGAGTTCCCAAATTGCACTACCCAAATCACCGACGCCAGCATAATCTGGCCGCCGGTTGGTTTTGTCTTCCTTTTTGGTTCGTAATACCCCATCACCAGCCTAATAATGGCTCATTAAATGTTGCAATTAGGTTTTCTAGGATAAGATCCTACTTTTGCTGAAACAGCTTGCTTTCTTCTCAAAGGCAATTACGGTAGAAAAGTCTTAAGATATATTCAGTGGAATGTTTAATACTTCATTAAGGCTTTTGTAGTAGTTACCCCAGAAAATTTCAGAATACCTGAATCTTTAGGTTATACCATTAAATTATCAGTGTACAACAAGAAAAAAGTGGATTCATTATATTTTTATTTTTGTTAATTTTTAACTCTGAATTTGGAAATTTTTTAAATAAAAGAATGTTGTAACAGATGTTTTAACTCTGAATCAGTCAAAAGTCGATAAACTTATTTTTCATTAGTGCGTTTGGAATATGATAGGAAATTAATTTAATGCGATTAAAAATGTTGTTTGTGTGTAAGCAAAATTGCTGGCTTCTTTATTTTATTATTATTTTTATTTATTTATTTTTTATTTCTTACAGGAATACCCAATAATACTTTAAAATTTACTTTTTTTAGTATTAAAATTTACTTATTTAAAAATTATTATCATAGGTGAAAATAAAACTTATATGTTGAGTTTTCATAAAATATAAAATATTATTTAAAATAAAAACAACGAAAGTGAAAGCAAATGAAACGAAACGTTTCCTGAATGTATAAAATTAAAAACATCAAACATGAAAGCAAATTAAACAGTATATTTTTGGAATATACAACAGTAAAAACAAATTAAACAAAATATTTTTTGAATATATTACAACAAAAATGAAAGCAAATTAAATAATACATTTTTGATTATACAACAATAAAAACAACAAAAGTGATAGCAAATTAAACAATATATTTTTGATTATACAACAATACAAACAACAAAAGTGAAAACTGAAACAAAATATATTTTGTATATACAACAAAAAGTGAAAACAATTAAAAAAAAATATTTTTTTGAATAATTAACAATAAAAACAACAAGAAGGAAAACAAGTTAAACAAAATATTTTTTGGTTCTATAACAATAAAAACAACAAAAAAGAAAGCAAATTAAACATTATATTTTTGATTATACAACAATTCAAACAACAAAAGGGAAAACTGAAACAAAATATATTTTGTATATACAACAAAAGTGAAAACAATTTTAAAAATATTTTTGAATAATTAACAATAAAAACAACAAGAGGAAAACAAATTAAACAAAATATTTTTTTGAATATGTTACAATAAAAAGGAAAGCAAATTAAATAATATATTTTTGATTATACAACAATAAAAACAACAAAAGTGATAGCAAATTAAACAATATATTTTTGATTATACAACAATACAAACAACAAAAGTGAAAACTGAAACAAAATATATTTTGAATATACAACAAAAGTGAAAACAATTTTAAAAAAATATTTTTGAATAATTAACAATAAAAACAACAAGAGGGAAAACAAATTAAACAAAATATTTTTTTGTTCTATAACAATAAAAACAACAAAAAAAAGAAAGCAAATTAAACATTATATTTTTGAATATATAACAATAAAAACAACAAAGTGAAAGCAAACTAAACAATATATATTTTTTTTAATTATAACAATAACAACAAAAAAAAATGAAAGTAAATTAAATTAAATATATACATATTTTTAATTTATAACATGCGATTCTAAAAACACTAAAATTTTCCCATTTTGTCTCAGTTAAAATATTTAATTTATAATCGTAACGGTTGAGCATTCTATAAGATGATCAAAAATTCACTTTTTAGATCCAGCCATTTAAAATTAAGATTAAATTTTCGTAAAGTTTCGTGACAACTTTAAATTGTATTTTCTTGCAAAGTTGCGAGAGGTGAGTTCATCTTGTTTATGGGTTATTATGCAAATTCTTTCCAGCTCATTTGAAATTTGATTGAACTTCTTTCCAAATAACTAACTACTTGTGAGTGGGAAGATCTGAAATATTTGATTAAATATAATTTTAAAAATCTAAAATTTTACTTCAAAGCACTTTTCACCAACAAAAGTAACTAAAATAATCAAAGTAGCTTAATAGCTAAAGTTTACAAACTAATAGTTCAAATAAAGCCAGTGCGCGGGAGGAAGCAAGATCACATAGTTAAAACAAGTAATAAAAAAAAAATTTTTTTAAGTCAATTTCTACTTTTCTTTCACTATATGGCTGAAAAGTCCTTTATAAATAATTTTCATTCATTTTTTTAAGTTTATCTGGCGCCATCTATTGGTGGATATATGCAACTTAAATCTAAACTATAATTAATTAATTAAATTTAATTACTGAATTATTATTTGAAAAAACTATATTAACATCAAGTGTCATCCACTACAAGTTAAAAAAATGTATTTGAACTTGAGTGGATGAATAAAGGTATTTTACACTCATGTCCATAAATTAAGGATAATTCAGAATCACACAGAAATTGAACTCTAAAATAAAAATTTCATCTGTAGAATTATCACACACATCTTGAAGAAGAATATGCAATTACAGGAAACCACCAGATGGCGCGGATAGTACGTCACAATGACGAGTGTAAGAGAGGGGTATATAAGGAATGGTGGCAAAGAAGTAAAATTGTTCACAAGCGCTTTAAAAGCCTTTCAGTGCAATAACCGCATATTTATGGCACAAAGGAAGCATTTGGATGATTTTTTATGTGGTAGAATTATCGGCCAACTGGAATGTGGACGTACCCAGCTGGAAGTATCCGAGGAAACTTGGAATCTCCCAGAGTGTCATCTCCAGGCTTTGGCAACGATTCCAAGATGATGGTAATGTGAGTAGATGTTACAGCACAGGTCGCCCCCGAGTTACAACGCCGATTGAGGACCGGTATTTAGCAGTTAATGCCAAAATAAACAGACGGAGTACAGCATCAGACCTGTCTCGTCAGCTCTCTTTAGCTACCGGTACGACAGTTTCAAGGCAGACCGTGTAAAGACGCTTAGGCACATTGGTCTATATGCTCGTAGGCCTGTCAGATGTGTTCCACTAACCACAACTTACTGTCGCCTGCGATTAACCTGGAGTAGAAGCATGCATTGTGGACACCACAACAGTGGTCTTGTGTGATGTTTTCCGACGAGTCCAGGTTTAGTTTGCAGTCTGATTCACGCCGGACTTTCATATGGAGAGCGCCAGGTACCCGTTACCACCAAGAGAACACCATTGAACGACACCGTTACGGTGGTGCAGGATGGCTCGTTTGGGGAGGAATTATTCTTGGTTCCAGAACTGATCTGCATGTTCAGAGTGTAACGATGACAGGCCACATCTATCGGGATGCCATTCTGGAACAACATGTACGTTTTGTTTCGGAGCCCCATGGGTGCTAAATTTCTGTTTATGGATGACAACGCCCGTCCTCACCGTGCAAACATTGTAGACGAATGCCTTCAAATTGAGGATATCACCCGTATGGATTGGCCAGCTTACTCACCGGACTTGAATCCAATAGAGCATGTGTGGGATATGCTTGGCCGACGAATTGCAGCAACCTGTCAATCCCCTCCCAACTGTCAACCGGTACTTCGGAGGGCATTGCTTGATGAGTGATGTAATATTCCCCAAGATCAGATTGATAATTTGATACTCAGCATGCCTAGGCGTTGTAAGGCCTGTATTGCATCGTCCGAGAGACATACTCCATATTAACCATCATACTAACCATGTTATACTGTTTTTTGTAAATAGGTTCTTTTTTTAAATTTGCTCCAGGGAGTAAAAATCGCAATTTTTATTAATTATGTCAAACATATAGCATCTTTTTTGCTCTTTACCTTTTGTTTAATAAATAGACTTTACAAATAAGTCAAATTTGTTTTGCTTCTATCTCTTTCTTTGCCTGAACTTCATTATCCTTAATTTACCTACATGAGTGTATTAGCGATTGAAAATTTGAACAAGATATATAGGGAGAGTGTGAGCTTATAGAAGGAATTGAATAAATGAATGCATACATCGAAATACAGTGCATACATAGAAAAACCATTGCCAGATTTCGAAAGACTTTGAAGTTTGTTAATATAATTATAGTAATTAATTAAATACTAATTAATAATTCATAATAAACATAATTAATAATAACTTAAAGTGTAAAATAATAATAACTTAGTTGTTCTCATGTAGTAAAATTCAGCCTAGGAGGAAGTATGGTTACAAACTTAAATTAAATATTGTATATGAAAACAATTAATTTACGAATTAATCAACCACTATAAGCCACTTATTACTATAATGATTATTTTAAACGAGTAAAAAATTATAATTCTCTTAAAATTGAAAATTGAAAAGATTTATATATTAAAATATATTCGTGTAGATGTATATGAGAACAAAATATTGAACATTAGAAACTATATTTTTAAATTTTAAATTTAAACATTTTTATTTTGTTAATAATTTTCGGCTCAACAACTATTAATTAATCATTAATAATGCAACTCTAAATTTACGATAATCTCTTTAGCCCATCATTATAACATTTTAACAAAGAAAAAAAAAAAGAATTTCTTTAAAATTTTATTTGAAGTCTAACAAAAAAGTGCCATGCTTATACCTCAAATCCTAGTTAATTAAAATTTGAATTATGGAATTATATATTCACGATTTTAAGGTAAAAAAAGCTTTATTAATCATGCAAGAAGACGTATAAAACATTTATGCATTAACAGGCATATCCTTCCATGAAATTTACTAAATCCTGCATAGTGTTAATTAAAGATTTACCATACTTTCTTCACAAAGAAACAACGCATGGAAAGTTTTCCTCTTTTATTGCATAATGAATGAAGCTTTTAATTACAGATAAGCTTGTTAATAATTCTTGGAAGAGTCTTAAGAAACAAATAGTTTTCTTTGAAGAGACGAATAAAAGTTTATTATATTACGAAAATAATTTTCTTTCAAAGTGGATTTTCAAAGTGCATGTAAAAGAAATAAAACTCATAAAAATTTTAAAATAATAAAATTTGTGAATATTTAATTGCCCTATTTGACTGTTCTTGTAGCACAACAAGCAAAACCAGAAAATTCAAATGACAAAAAATACTTCATTAAATAAAGAACCAATTTTGTGATTAAAGAAAATATTATATATTTATTTATATGATTTACGCAATTTTCATTTTTATTGATGATTTGGCAAAAAAATTAATACAATTAATTAAATTAAACTGCTTAAATTTTATGCTACAGAAATCGATAATTTTATCGATATAAAATGTTTATTTTTAATATTAATGGAAATCGAGTCCTTACCAAATATTTTGGAATATTTTCCTTAGAATACTCTAATATTTATATTATGATTTAATCAGTTTGATGTGAAATGCATTTTCTTAATTCATTCACAAAATATAAAAAGTTTTAATAGTTTAAAATAGTTTATTATTTACTAAAAAAGTTAAAATAATGTAACAGATGTTTTCCTGTTTTTGTCCTACCATTATAAGTTGTTTCGGGAAGAGTTCCCCAAAGTGCAATACCAAATCACCGACGCCAGTATAATCTGGCCGCCGGTTGGTTTTGTGTTCCCTTTTGGTTCGTAATACCCCATCACCAGCCTAATAATGGCTCATTAAATGTTGCAATTAGGTTTTCAGGACAAGATCCTACTTTGCTGCAACATCTTGCTTTCTTCTCAAAGGCAATTATGGTGGAAAAGTCTTAAGATATATTCCAGTGGAATCTTTAATACTTCATTAAGGATTTTGTTGTAGTTGCTGAGAAAATTTCGAAATACCTGCACCGTTAAATTATCAATGTACATCAATAAAAAAGTGGATTCATTATATTTTATTTTTGTTTATTTTTTAAATATGAATTTTGAAATTTTTTTAAATAAAAGAATGTTGTAACAGATGTTTTAACTTTAAATCTTTCAAAATTCTATAAACTTATTTTTCGTTAATGTGTTTTATGCTAGAAAATTGATTTAATGTGATTAAAAAGTTATTTGTGTGTAAAAGCAAAATTGTTAGCTGATTTATTTTTTTTTTTTTTGAAATATTTTTATTTATTTATTATTTTTTTCCAAAAAATATCCAATAATACTCTAAAAATTCCCCTTGTTTAAATTTTTTTTTTATAAATACATTATTGTATCGTATTTGATTACTTTTTCTCGAATATTTTTAGAGTTTTTAAAAATTATTATCATGCTAGGCATGTTATTATTTATATAACATTAGAAACAACAAAAGTGAAAGCAAATTAAACAAAATATTTTTGAATAAAACACAATAAAAACAGCAAAAAAGAAAGCAAATTAAACAACGTATTTTTGAATACATAACAATAAAAACAAAAAAAAAGTGAAAGCAAATTAGACAATATATTTTCCATATATATAACAAAAGTGAAAGCTAAACAAAAATATTTTGAATATATAAATATTTTTATTTATTTCCAATGGCTGGGGTACATCAAACAGAGTAACACAATATAACATCAATCACAATAAGAAAGAAAAGTAAGAACAGAAGTAACAACAAGAACGAAAACATCAAAAATTCAGATGATAACCGGAGGTGATCGCCACATAAAGCTCCTTGCCTCCCAATATCTGGATGCCTCAGCTTCTCCACGGAGGGCACCGCAGGAACGCAGCTAGTCTCTATCTAAATTCACATTTTTTGTGTTACACCAGGGATGGCAAACTGCGGCCCACAGGCCAACACCGGCCCGCTGGAAGGTTCTACTCCAGCCCGCGGATAGAAATTTAATTTGCCGGTCCGAGGCAAATTAAAAGAAATATTTATTTATATATTATATATCCATCTTCTTTTCTACTTTGATAAAAATATTATTTTTTTCTTCCTTTTTTTCAAAGGGGCTGATGATCTTTTTACTTTCTCTATTTTTGTTCTATAAAACATAAATCGACAGAAATAGCAAGCACAGACAGCTTTCAATCGGTAAAGTGTTAAAAGCGTAAGTTCTTTGTTAGTTATAGCTGTAGATTGGCGCCAACAATTTAAAGTTTTACAAATCATTATCGAAAGTAAGTTTCAAAAATTTAATGTCTCACGCCCCAGAAAATCAGTGCTATGTTTGCTTCATCTTATATATGTGAACAAATGTTTTCAACTATTAACTCCCAAAAAGAATTATTTCAGAAGTAGACCGACAGATGAGCATTTAGCCTCGTTCCTTAGAATCAGTACATCTCACTTCTGAACTCAATATAAGGAACTTTTAAAAATGAAATCGCAATTTATTCATCGCATTAACATATTTAAATTGTAGTACTTGTATATTGTTTTTAAAATTTTAGAAAAAATTTATCTTGGCCCGTCAAACTTTTTTTCTTCTTCAATTTTTGGCCCGCGACCGAAAAAAAGTTTGTCCCCTCCTTGTGTTACACAATGGGCCCGTAGCCACTGCAAGAATGCCAATGCGATTAAGATGGACGGCAGGGCAATCATGTCCTGTTGATAGACGGAACAAAGCCACTGACTGCCGTCCAGGTTTATCGGGAATACTCTGGGGCAATCTCTTCCGTATTTGCGGGTCAATCTTACTGAGAAGTTCTTGCTGGTGTGTTGACCTCATAAACAGTTTTATGAACTGTTTTGCAGTGTGGAAGGAGATCTTTTGGATTTTACATAGTAGCATAGCCCCCTTTTTTGGCGAGAAAATCTGCCTGATCATTGCCATAGGAGGTCACCAATACCCGGGAACCATTGAAGTACAACACGCTTATGTACAGATCTCAAAATTTCAACATTTCTCGGCATTGAAATTTCGTCCTGACAAAGGAGATTTTTCAAAACCAAAAATGTTGATATTTTTGAGATCTAGATTTGAGAATACCAGAGAAAATTCGCATGCTGAAAATGTAGTTCACTTTGACGTAAGTAAAAAACGTTGCCCACTAGGAGGTGGAACTACATTGCACCCCGAATATATTAATATAAAAACAACAAAAGTGAAAGCAAATTAAACAAAATATTTTGAATATGCAACAATAAAAAAAACAAAATTTAAAGCAAAATTAAACAAAATATTTTTGAATATATAACAATAAAAAAAAACAAATTGAAAGCAAATTAAACAAAATATTTTTTTTTTAAATTTATAACAATAAAAACAATAAAAATGAAAGTAAATTAAACAAAATATAATTTTTGAATTTATGACAATAAAAACAACAAAAGTGATAGCAAATTAAACAAAATATTTTTTGGGGGATTTAAAACAATAAGAACAACAAAAATGAAGTGAATTAAACAATTTTTTTTTTAATTTATAACATGCATTTCTAAAAACACTAAAAAATCTCTCTTTTGTCTGGGATTAAAATACTTAATTTAAATTCGTAACTGCCGAGCATCATCTATAAGATGATGAAAAATTCATTTTTAGGTCCTGCCATTTAAAATTAAGATTCAATTTTTGTAAAGTTTCGTGACAACTTTAAATTGCATTTTCTTGCAAAGTTGCAAGGGGAGTTCGTCTTTTTATGGATTATTATGCAAATTCTTCCCAGCTTATTTGAAATTTGATTGAACTTCTTTCCGAATAACTAACTACTTGTGAGTGGGAAGATCTGAAATATTTAATTTAATATAATTTTAAAAAGCTAAATTTTACTTCGAAGCACTTTTCACAAAAAGTCGCTAAAATTATCAAAATTGCTTATTAGCTAAAGTTTACAAAGTAATAGTTTAAATAAAGACAGTACGGGGAAGAAGCAAGATCACATAGTTAAAATAAATGAATACATACATCGAAATACAGTGCATACATAGAAAAAAAAAACCATTGCCAGATTTCAAAAAGAGTTTAAACTTGTTTGTTAACATAATTATAGTAATTAATTAAATACTAATTAATAATTAACGACTTATTAATAATTAATTAAATACTAAGTAATAATTAAGTAAATAATAATTAATAATTAATAATAAAGATAATTAATAATAACGTAAAGTGTAAAACAATAATGACTAGTAATATTCAGCGTAGGAGGAAGGACGGTTACAAACTTAAACTAAACATTGTATCTGAAAACAATTATTTATTACGAAAATACATAATTAATCAACCACTAAAAACTACATATTACTATAATAATTACTTCAAACAATTAAAAAATTATAATTTTCTTAAAATTTAAAATTTAAAAGGTTTACTGTATATATTAAAGTATATTCTTGTATCGTATATGCATGAGAACAAAATATGGAGCATTAAAAACTATATTTTTAAATTTTAAATTTAAATATTTTTATTATATTAATAATTTTTTAGTTCATTAACTATTAATTAATCATTAATAATGCAACTCTGAACTAAAGATAATCTCTTTAGCCCTGCATTATAACACTTTAACGAAAAAAATAATGCCTTTACAATTTTATTTGGAAGTCTAACAAAAGTGCAATGCATATACCTCCAAACCCTTGCTAATTAAAATTTGAATTATGGAATTATATATTCACGATTTTTAAGGTAAAAAAAAATGCTGCATTAATCATGCAAGAAGACATTTATCGGTCCATACATTAACAGGGTATATTTTTCCATGAAATTTACTAAATCCTGCGTAGTGTTAATTAAAGATTTACCATACTTTTTCTTTACAAAGAAACAACGCATGGAAAGTTTCCTCTTTTATTGCATAATGAATGAAGCTTTTAATTACAGATAAGCTTGTTAATAACTCTTGGAAGAGTCTTAAGAAACAAATAGTTTTCTTTGAAGAGACGAATAAAAAGTTTATTATATTACGAAAATAATTTACTTTCAAAGTGGATTTTTACAAGTACATGTTAGGAAATAAAACTCATGAATATTTCCGAATAATAAAATTTGTTCTTATAATATAAATGCGGAATTTGACAGTTTTTGTAACACAAACACGAAAAACTGAAAATTCGAAATAGCAAAAAATACTTCATTAAATAGGCCCAATTATGTGGTTAAAGAAAAAAAGTTATATATTTATTTATATGATTTACAGAATTTTCATTTTATTGATGATTTGGCAAAAAAAAAAAAATCAATAAAGTTAACTAAATTAAATTTTATGCTACAAAAATTGATAATTTTATCAATATAAAATGTTTATATTTAATATTAATGGAAATCGAGTCCTTACCAAATATTTTCGAATATTTTCCTTAGAATATTCTAATATCTGTTATATTATGATTTAATCAGTTTGATGTGAAATGAATTTTCTTAATTCCTTTACAAAGTATAAAAAGTTTTAATAGTTTAAAATAATTTTCATTTACTAATGGATCAGATAAAGTAAACTTAAAATAAAATTAATAATATTTAATAAATTAATAATTAATAATAAATTATAAATTAATAATAAATTATAAATTAATAATAAATTATAAATTCATAAAATAATATATAATAATAATTAATAATAATAATCAGTTAAAATAACATATTTGAAAATTTTGACATTAAAAACTGTAACCTCACTGACAAGAGCGCTCTCTGTGGCGTTCAGGAGAAACGGTCAGTTGACTTTGATAATATCACACAAGACACTCACTACAGCACAATCTGCGCACCCGCTGGAAAACATTTAGTTTATAGTTTCTCGTCCCGAGAAGAAATATATTTAGCTCATCACGGAGCATAAGTTGGCCTACAGACTTTCACCCGAAGATGAAGAACAATTCATGCACCCTGCGCATAGCTGAGTATTGGGTTTACGGCTTAGAAGTGAGTAGTTCCATGAATCAATAATTATGTATCTTTAAATGCGTTAAATATTGTATGGCTATAATTGTATGGGTTGGTGTTTGTGCGTGTGTCAATAAAGCTGAGAGTTCTCAAACCTGTGTCTCAAGTATATCAAACCAACCACACCCAGTTACAATCTGATTGCCCAACCTCCCCACTCTTTATCTAAAAAAGCTGAAAACTCTTTATTCTAATAGATTTGGATGAGTTTAATCAAATTCAAAGCATTGATCAGATTCAATTTTGCATTTAAATTTCTTTAAAATTACGACTTATACAATACATAAAATAGGGATTTAGAACATACTAGAGCAGATTTAACGTATAGAAAAAAAGGAAGGGCAGCTTCAACTTGACTGAGGATCCTGCTCTAAGTAGGAGAAGACTGGTAAGATCTCATGCAGTTGATATCCTCCTGATGGCGGACATTACTTTAATATGTGTGTGTGTCAAAGTTGTGTACAGTAGCGAAGACAAAAATAGTACCTTATGGTGTGGTTTCAGAAGTAATATTTGTTTATTTCATATCGTATTAAAGAAAATTTATTTAAAAAAATATAACAATTCGACTACAGCAACAATTAATTTATACATACTATATACATTATATACATTATATAGTCTTACATATTATTACATGCCAATTTAACAATATGGCATGTAATAATATGTAAGACTTTCAGAGGGAGCCCCCACTAACAAACAGGCTTAACAGTCCGTCCCACAAAAGAGAAAGAATAAATCAATTTCCATAATAAAACCTTAATAGTATTTTTATACATATATCAATGCTCATGAGTTGCAATAGGCAGTCCAATAAGATTATCAAAAATTATATAAGAATGAGAAAATTATTTACATAATATTATAATTAATTATATTTCTTTATTTCAAGACAACTTTTTTTGGCACCTTGTTATACGAGTATATACTAGTAGATATATATATATATATATATATATACAAGAGGTTAACAAAATAATGGAAACACCTGGAATAAAAGTGACATTTTTGAATGTGCTTCGTAAGCTTTAAAATATGATAATAGCTACCATTTTTTAAATAGAAATATATATATATTCTGATAGTATGTGGTAGCTTTATTGAAGTTCTGTAAGTCGGATTTATTTCAAACGCGTCAAATGTCGTACCTTTCAGATTTTCAAAGAGGCCAAATTGTAGGAGCCCATCTAGCTGGAGCAAGTGTAACCGAAACATCCCAACTTTTAGGCGTTTCTAGAGGTGCGGTGTCTAAGGTCATGACAGCATACATACAGCGTTGCTAGACAAGCTCGGTAAAGCAAAAAGGTGAAAGCTTAGTGAAAGAAACCGACGGGTATTGAAGAGGATTGTGATGTCTCAAAAGAGAACAACTACAGCTAAAGTGACAGCAGAGCTAAATCAGCATCTGTATTCTCCAAAAAGCAATCATTACTATACAGTTAGAAGGCATCTTCATAAACAGGTCATTTATGCCAGAGCAGCCATTCCCAAGCCACTTGTAACAGATGTTAATGCCACACGTCGTCTACAGTGGTGCCACACTCACAAAACCTGGTCGATTTATAATTGGTAGAAAGTAATACATCCTGACGAATCGTCTTTCACACTTTTCCTACAACAGAACAGGTGTACGTTTGGAGGACACCTGCAGAAGCGTATGATTCTGATTGTCTCCTTCCAACTGTCAAGCATGGAGGAGGATCTGTCATGATATGGGCAGCCGTGTCTTGGTTTTTCTGCTGGACCAATCGCAACTCTGAAAGGAAGGATCACTGAGGAGAAGTATAGAGAAATTTTAGCTGACCAGGTCCATCCTATGATGCAAACTTTGTGTTCCTGCAGGGGATGGAATTTTCCAGGATGCTAATACACCCATCCATGCAGCGGGACTTGTCCAATCATGGCTTAATGAACACGAAAATAAAGTTAAACATCTACCTTGGCCCGCACAGTCACCCAACTTCAATATCATTGAACCATTATGGTCTATTTTAGAGCGTTCAATACGGAAACGATATCCTCCACTCGCATCTCTCCCAGAACTTTCACAACATCTCCGTGAAGAATGGTACAATATTCCTCTAAACACTATTCAGCACTTGTATGAATCGATTCTAGGCGAATCCAAGCTGTATTACACGCCAAAAGTGGTCCTACACCATACTAATAAAGGATTCTTTATAAATCTATGGTGTTTCCATTATTTTGATAACCACTATATATACACTCAAGAACCAAAACATTATGCCCACCCCTACATTTTGCAATGAACTCGCCTGGATGACGTGGAAAGCACGTGATCAAGTGGAAGTGGTATTTAACTGCTGCTGGAGAGTCTGAAGAATCATTCTTTCACTTACTTCTGTGTGTGATGGGAAAGGCTGCGGTTCTAAGCGACTTTGATAGAGGGCAGATTGTAATGGCTCGTAGGCTCAGAACAGGTATTTCCGAAACTGCACGACTCGTGGGTTGTTCGCGATCTGCAGTTGTTAGTACTTATGCAAAGTGGATGAATGAAGGGTGAAAGCAGCAGTAGACGACATGGTGTTGGAAGTCCACACGCTATCAAAGAAAAAGATCGTCGGAGACTGTCTCGCATGGTGAAGCAAAACCGGAGCCAGACAGTGGCTCAGCTGACAGCCCAATACAATGCAGGGCCAAGTAGAATAGTATCGGTGCACACAGTTCAGCGGACACTGTTGGATATGGAGCTACGCAGCAAACGTCCCACTCGTGTGCTTTTGCTGACCAAGCGTCATCGCCAACTGCGCCTGCGCTGGGCCCGGGAACATCGTGACTGGTACATAGATCAGTGG
Source organism: Caerostris extrusa (assembly GCA_021605095.1). NCBI lineage: Eukaryota > Metazoa > Arthropoda > Arachnida > Araneae > Araneidae > Caerostris > Caerostris extrusa. The sequence continues at coordinate 175,981 of BPLR01002393.1, forward strand.
GAGAGAGTTGCCTGGTCAGATGAATCACGGTTTGTCATTCAATCCTATGGCCGTGTCATGATACGCCATCTTCCAGGCGAACAGTTGCTCCTCAATGTACAGTAGGTCATACACAGGCCAGTAGTGGCGGTATTATGCTTTGGGGGACTTTCTTGGGCGTCTCTGGGACCCGTGGTTGTGGTAGAGCAGACCATGAATGCTACAGGGTATCTGAACATCTTTGCGGACCAGTTGCACCCTTACATGGCCTCTGTTTTCCAGATGGAAATGGAATGTTCCAACAGGACAACGCCCCTTGTCACAAGGCCAAAATTGTGTTGGAGTGGTTCCAGGAACATGATGCTGAATTCAGTTAATGTCCTGGCCGCCTAAATCACCGGATCTGAAACCGATAGAACACATTTGGGATGTCCTGGGACGGCAGCTCAGAGTTCAAAGACCACCAATTCGCAATATCTCGGATTTGCGTGACCGTTGCTTAAACATCTGGTACAATCTGTCTCCGGCCCTCTACCAAAGACTTGTGGCATCCATGCCAGGGAGGGTTGAAGCTGTGTTGCGCGCCAAAGGTCGGCCATCTCGTTATTGACAGGTGGTCATAATGTTTCGGCTCATGAGTGTATATATCTTTATTTTAATTAATTACATTGTCTATAAAGAGAATCTTTTACACCAAACTTCAAGGTATTCCACATGGAAGGAAGTTATACCAAATACTAACTAATATTTATCAATACTATTATTATACTGCATAGTAAAATGTTATTGTCTAATTCCCAAACATGTCATGTTATTATAAACAGCAACGTTTTGCCGCGCAATTGATTTTTCTATAAAAGATAATCAATACTTTCGAACTGTGTTTCTTCTGTCATATTTCTTATTAACTCTAAACTGAATAACATTCTGTCGACTCCTTGTTGTTGTAATTCGTCACTAATTGTGGACCCTGTCATCCAGTGAGCAGAAATATCATGGTTCAACAAGTTTATTTTTGTTTTGCCCTAGAGGTATGCAATACTTGATAATGCTATTCTTAGGGCAATATAATTATTTTACTTTGGATTTTAGGTTCATATAAAATTTTTTTTTCGGGAGGGGGGATTGATTTTCTTGACAACTTTTCCCCACCTTGTTATTTTTATATTTTTCAAAATATATGGACTTTTCTTTTTATTTCCAATGGAATTTTAACCATTCATTCTTTAGACGGGATAGTCTAAGGATTTTGAGGTTCTTTGTCGCAATGTATGCGCACTTTTGTTGTTGAACGGCTCATGTATGTACATATAAGTAGTCTATATATAAGTATACATAAGTAGTCTGTGTCTATGTATACATAAGTAGTCTGCGTATATGTATACATAAGTAGTCTGTGTATCTGTATTTATAAGTAGTATGTGTAGATGTATATATAAATTACAAATTCGCCCTGTTTTTCGAAATGAGGATATCAGACATACTTTTTTCCTCCGAAGTTTTAAACAATTTGTTTATTAAATTTGCTCAAAAATTTTATAACACCATTTCAAATATTGATCATTCTGTTTTGAATGAATTAAGCAAAAGACATCGCATTGTTCAAAATATTATTCATTAACATTTCGATATCCTCCTTTCCGAATTACCACGCAGTTTCTCCGCTGAGTCATAATTTCCCTTCCGATACTTTTTGTTTCTATAGTTTATTTTTTTATTACCTTCTTAAAAATTATAATAATAATATTAAAAAAAATTATACATGCATAATTTTTTTATTAATTAAAAAACATAAAAATAATCAATAAGTTAATTTTTTAATAAATTAATAATATAAATATATGTATACTAGATATATATATCTTAATCTTTTTCTATCTAATCAATGAGCTTAAAGCTTAAGAAACTTCTCTCATTCACAAAGCAAGAGATAGAGGTTGTTATGCAACCATAATTCTCCGTCAATCTGGCAAATCTTTATCGTATACATAAATAGTCTGTGTAAATGTATATATAAGTAGTATATGTCGTATGTCTTCCTTATGCATATATATATATATATATATATATATATATATAACGCCACCTATATCAATTTTTCTATTTTTAAATCTTTCTGCTGAATGACACTTGTAAGATGTTAAACCAATTAAGGTACTGCTTATACCACACAAAATCATTTTGAATCTTAATTATGACAACCAGCTATCCAAACAATTCATCTGCTTTGTGCAAAGATATGAATTATTACGCCATTCCAGCCAGTTTCATGCTGTCCAAGCGAACATCTTTCAGATAGAAGCAGTAATTTACTTTGACACAAAGACGTCGCCATTGAGTCCGACCTTTGGCCCTTTCAGACCGGCGTAGGTGAGCAAATTTGCCGTCCGACCTCCCAGGATTTGTAGCCTAATTAATTTAAAGACGAGCTTTCACAATACCGGATAAAGTCTCCGCAGGGTGGGCGATAAATTTAAAGACCACGCCAGATTAGCTTCCCTGCACTAGAGGTGCATTGGACTTGACATGGTGTAATTTGGAACTAATGCTAACGCATGCATTAGGGCGAGAGGATTCATTTTTGCAGTAGGAATTATACCGTAAATTGAATAGGATTTATAATAGACGATTTCTGGATTTTAGAGAATATTGATCAATACCAAGTGCTTTATTGGTTGTGACCGAAATATTTTCATATGAATTAATACGTTCATAATTTCTTCATGTCGAATGCTCATTGTAATGTAAATCAAATGCATTGTAAATGCTTAAATACGTGTATTTAACATCATTGATCATTGAAATAAGGGACTATAGCAAGCTAATTCAAGACATAGAGCAAATCCTTTAAATATTAAACAGCCCATTAATAAAGTATCTCTATTTTATTTAAAAGTACAACTCAAAATAACTATTATTATAAAGGTTAATAATAAAAAGAGCAATAAAATATTAATAGAATATATTTATAAAGACACTTTTTAATAATAAAAGTATTCTTAATATCATGCCTTTCATTCAAAAAACAAATAAGCAAATTTTTGGAGTATTAATTCATAACAGCAAATGAATGAATATGGCAATAGACGTTCAAAAATTAAATCGCCATTTGTCATCTTCATAAAACATTAGGCAGGTAGTCGCAGGTCCTACGGGTTAAAGTGGATTCCGAACCACTACAAACATCTATGAAACCGTCGCAAAGTCCAAACCGAAGACTGGGTCATACCGAGCGCCAGAAAGTCAGTCGACCAACCCAAGCCCATCTACAAATATCTACGTCGATAAGTTTCATTTTTATAATTTTTAATTTGAATTTTTTTCTTTCAATTTCACATATGTTTTTAAAATTTTTCCTATATTTTTTTACTTTAATTTTTCCTTTACTTTACATTTTTTTCTTAAAAATATTTGATTACAGCTAAAATTATGAAAAATTTTACATTTATGATTGTTTTATTTTAAATTTTTCTTAAGTGTTTTTCTTTTTTTCTGAAATATTCTGTATAATGTTCTCGTCTATATTGCAATTTTTTTCTATTGTTTTTTTCTGGAATAAAATTAATTTATATCACTTGAATTATACTACACAATTTTTTTTTTACATTAAAGAAAATCCACTAATAAAAGAAAGCCGATTCAGGCAATACAGAGTATTGAACAATGCATAAATAAAAAAAAAATATTATTTTACACTGAAAGTTTCGCAATTTTTCAACTTTACGTACTTAATTAATACTTTTTTCCAAAACAAACGTTTATACCATGGGTGAACATGATGCTGTCCTTTTAGGGTCCGTGACGTTATCCGAAAATGAGGGCCAAACAAATAAAAGTTCAAATTCAAATTTTGGCGGAAAATGGACTTTGGGCCCCTTAACTCTTGAAATGCTTTATGAATAACGTTAGCCTTAAGAAATTTTCTGGAGAATTTGGCGTTTGTTTGAAGTGTTTTCTAATATGGTTTTGAAGCACATTTGTATATCCAATAGCTATAAGTACTCGTAGTGCGTTGATCAATTGCTTCTTTTGAAATTTCACATTTATCACTTTTGGCATTTTCCGGGCTTATGGAGTTGTATAGAGCTTCTTATTGTATTTGGAATGCTTCATTCTTTCATTTATGACTAGAATATTCATACTTTGATGTATTCTTTTGATTATTGAATGTTATAGTGTTTCTCGTAGAATTGGGAATACTTCATTCTTCATTTACAACTACATTTATCTTACTTTCTTATAGAGAGTCTTGAACAATTCATTCTTCATGAAGTTCTTGATCTATTTAGCATTCCTATATTCATGTGGCTATTGAATTTGACCATTCTTGTAGTATTCCGATCAATTGCTTCATATGTCTCGTGCATTATTAAACATTGGCATATTCCTGAGTTTAATTAACAACCTCGATTGTTCACACATGATAAGTTGAAATTTGCTGAGCAGATTTCAGTTTTTAAATTTATCCTAAATATGTATTAAAAAGATTTATTTTAATTTTGTTATTTTTTACCACAGTTTGTCGGCTCTATTTTGAACCAAACGCTTATTAGAAGAAAATGAAATCAAATATAAAATGTTTGTCGAATTCGTGTTCACCGCTCAGAGGTTTCTTTTTTAATGTAACAATCTGGGTTCTTGTCATAAAGATAAAACTTCAGTACTGGGTTTCCGTAGTTGATTTCCTGTCCTAAATTGAATAGTGATAAGTAGGCTTGAAATAACGTAATTACATTATTTGTGACTTGCTTGAATGGCCAAAAATTCTGTATTAAATTTTAAAATTTTTATCGGGATTTTTTTTTTTTTTTTTTTAATTTTGATTTTTATATTTTTTTATTCAAAACGATCGATTGCGTATAATTTCATACAAAATCTTATCGTAGATTTTGTTTTTTTTAAATATATTTTTTTTAAAAAAGATTATTTATTAAAACAATAAATATCTCTTTTTAAGTTTGATTATTAATTAGCATAAGTTTAAATAATTACCTTATATTGCTGAAAAGGAAGAGTTTTGATGTAATTCTAGTGGAATGCAGAATATTAGCAAAATAATCAAAGCAGAAATTGTTGAAGTATTTTTATCAGAAAGATGAATATTAGCAGAATAATCAAAGCAGGAGGTTTTGAAATAATTCTAGCAGAATATTAGCAAGATAATCAGATGAGAAAGTTTGGAAATCATTCTAACAGAACGTTAGCAAGATAATCAAAGCAGAAAATTTTGAAATACTTAGCCGAATATTAACAAGATAACCAAGGCAGAAATTTTGGAGTATAATTCTAGCAGAATATTAGCAAAATAATCAAAGCAGAAAGTTTTGAAATAATTCAGGAGAATGTTAGCAAGATAATCGTAGCAAAAAATTTTGAAATAGTTCTAGCAGAATATTAGCAAGATAATTAAAGCAGAAAGTTTTGAAATAATTCCAGCAGAATAATCAGAGCAGAAAGTTTTGAAATAATTCTGTGTTGCTACTTCCATATTACTGTTGTTATTTTCATCAGAGATCTATTGTTTCTGCCATAAACAATCCTTAATGGGTAATAGAAGAGATTATTTTTCGATATCCTTTAGAAGTTAGGTCCTAAATAAAATTTCAAATGGAAGAAAACCGTGAAAATTCCTACGAGGCAAGATGATTAGAGGCGAGGCGCTTATAGTGTTGTCATATTTGCCATCCAATCGCCTCATTTCTGAAAGCAATGGCTGCAAGACACGATATGAATGAGAGGATAGTATTTGAGAATTCTCCAGAATTACCACTATGCTATAATTAAGATACATTTCATTTTAAAATCAAATCTTTAACACAAACTGCAGATAAATGACCTTTTACAATGTATTCATAAAATTTATTTCTACAGAGAATTGATTTATATATCAGATACTTTAAATATTTCATCTAAGAATTTTCTTGTCAATTACAAATAATGAGATTAAAAAATACTTCATCTCTTTTTTTCCTTCTTCCAAAATGAATGAAAATAATATTCCTCCATAAATTAAGATAATGACATAATAGCTTGACTAATGCCTGCGGAAATAGAAAATTCGATAAATAATTTCTTTCGAAGCTTTTACAAATGACTTAATCAATTTTCAATTATAGCCATTACTCGAAATAAAATCTCTTGACGATTCTTTGTATTATCGAACAAAACCCTTATAAATTATTCCTTGCATTGGAGATAAATTGGAATGACATTCCTGACATACAAATGCACATAATTTAATACACCACTAAAATTGACAATAAATTATAAATAGAATATTTTTTTGTACTTTGATTAATAGTTCAATTAGTTTGGTGTGAAATACACAATTCAAAAGTAGGATATAATCAGAATAATTAGACATGACAATACCAGCACGTTATAATGTAATTGAGTTATTTAAGAGCAATTATATTTGTTAATTATGAAATTAAATATGGCAAAGTGATTTATTAATAATTAGTAAATTAAAGCACTGATTCAAAGTTAATGTGTGGAAAAAAAAATTTTAATTTTTTAATTATAGCTAACATAAACAAATAATTTATAATAATTATAACATTTATTTTGTTTTTTTTTTTTCTGATGATATTTTATGTATTTTAAGTACAGAAATATAGTTGAAAAAAAACTAAAGTGATTTTATTATGCTCAGTCTTATATTAATTCATTAAGAAACTTTAAAAACAAAATTTAAGAAACTTTTAAACAAAAATTTTAGTTAAAAAATTTAAGAAACGTTAAATTAAAAAATTTAAGAAACGTTCAATTAAAAATTTAAATGAAATTAAAAATTTTAGCTAAAATTTTAAGAAACATTAAATTAAAAAATGTTCAATTAAGAAAATTTTAGTTAATTCAAGTAATGTTTTAAAAATTTTAGTTAAAAATTTAAAAACGTTAAATTTTAAATGTTCAGTTAAAAATTTCAAAAACTAAATTTTAAATACTTAAAAATTTAAGAAATTCGAAATAATATGTTTAGTTTCTTGTACTTTACACAATCAGATACATAAAGTTTTATTCAGTTTTTACTATAATTGTAAGAAAAGACTTTCATATTACTTTTGATAATATTTTCATAATCAAAATAAATCGACACTCCTATTTTTTTTTTTTTTTCATTAATCCTAGATTTTATTTTTTCATTTTTTATTATGTTGGGTTTTTTTTTTTTTTTTTTTTTTTGTCAGTGAGATTTATTTTACGAGTAAATTTAAAAAAATTATTTGTCAAGATTTAAAAAGCTACTGAGAATTTGTTCAAGTTGATTTTAATTAATAAGTTAATTTGCAGATTCATAATTTTCTTTTATTTTCTTTAAATATTTATAATGATTTTTATCAATTTTAAATAAAATATTTTTAAGAAATCGTTTTAATAGGAATAATTTTTATTTTCTTGTTTAGTGATGGTTTAGTTACTTTATTGTTTAGTCCATTTTCAGATTTAAATAATTCACATTAATTACTATTAATTAAAATTAAGATTATTTTTAACAAAATTAAATGTACTTATATATTTAATTAAAAATATATTTTTTTTACTTAACTATTTTTTTTTTTTTATTTTTGCTTGAACTTAATTTTTACTTTTAATTTAGCTAGGTTTAAGTTATTCAGTTGGCAAGAAGTAAAATAATTTCGGTTTCACTTTTGTAACCATGTTTTCTCCTACACACTGTCAAGAGCGTCCCCTTTTGGCGTTCAGGAGAAATAGTTGCTTGGCCTCGAGGCTCTCATTCAAGAGGATAACAGAGCAACCTGCGCTCCGCTGAGAAAGATTTAGTTTATAGTCTCACATCCCGACAGGAAATATATTTAACGCATCTCGGCGTATTAGTTGGCCTACAGACTCTTTACTCGGAAAGGAAGTGTATTTCGAGCACCCTGCGTGTATCCGAGTTTTGGGTTTTCGACTTAGAAGTGGAGTCCTTTCTCGAATCTATAATTATCTGTCTTTGAATGTGTTAAATATTGTATGTCTCTAGTTGCATGTGTGTGTGTGATGTATGTGCATGTGTGTGTTGCATGAGTGTGTAAATAAAATTATGAATTCTCAAGCATGTGCCTCAACTATCTCAACCCAACCACACTTAGTTACTATCTATTTGTTCAACCCCACAATACACCTTGTAATTAAATGGTGAAAACCCAATTTATATTTTAGCCGACCTGATTTTTTTCTTTATGTATCTAATGCTCAAAATACTATACTATGGTGATAATTAAAATATGAAGACAATTTCTAAATATATCATTCATTAAAAATTCTTTCTTTATTTATTTTACTTTTTGTATTAAATTCTCGTTATTTAAATCTCTAAACATAAAACGCCAGCCAACAAAAATCTTAATAGGCAGTCTTTCCGATTGGCTGGAGTTCAAAGACATTCGATTTTATTTTTTGGTGGTATCAACTTTCAAGCAGAGCACTGAAAAAAATAGAGAAAAATTATTCACAGAGTTTGAATTCAATTTCATTTTATTTACATCAGATATTCATTGACATTTATAAAGTGAAAAAATTGTTTTTATAAACCATTACTTGTATTTTTTTAAAAGAAAAAAAAAGTCATGGATATTTTTAGTTAATTTTTCTTTCATTATATAAGTAAGAATATGGAGATACTGTAAAAAATGAATATAAATCGTGGGGTTTTTTTTTAAATTCATATATAAATACAAATTAGAACAAGTGCAAAATTGATAGTTTAATTAATCATATTTATTGTTAAAAATTGATAAAATTCTTAAGTCAATTGTTATACTGAATGCTACAAATTGCTATTGATTGACCTTCAAATTTGCTGGCGTTCAAAGAAATCAGATTTTATTTTCTGGTGAAATTCTTTTTTTCAAGGGGAACATTGAAAAATAAGGAAGAATTATTCACAGCGTATGAATTCAATTTTTAAAATATATCAGTTATTCATTGACATTTATGGAGTGAAAAAAAAAAATTTAATACTTCGATTTTTTTAAATAAAAAAAAAAACATGAAAATCTTTTTAAATTTTTAGTTTAATGACATTATTTATGTTAGTATGTTTGTTACCTATTTATTTATGTTATCATATTTGTTTTACCTTTTAATAACAGGAGATAATGTAAAATAATAAAAATAATCTTTTTTTTAAATTCCTTTATAAATACTTATTGGAACAAGTGAATAATTCATAGTTTAATGAATCAAATTCACTCTTAAGAATAGATAAAAAGCTCTTTAAGCCTATTGTTAAATTGAATGCTAGAGTTTGTAATCGACTCAGCGAATAGCTTTTGAGTGCTCAAATTAGATGAAACGTTAGGTACTGGATTGGCCGTTCCATTTTGTGAATATTTAATGAAGTTTCTTGCGCGTGTGAGAGGGAAATCAAGTTAGGAGTATCAAAGGTTAAATGTTAAAGGATTTTCTGTTAGAATAATTGACTTCACTGTCACGCCTTTTGGAGTCACTTTTTTCTGATACTCTAAAGGAAAAGGTTAGGTGTGATAATCAAAAACAACTATATGATGTTATTTATAAAAAGATCACTCTGTATTTGAATGATTATTTCAAATACAGGGTGATTACAATTAAAGTCCCACTTTTTAAAATGCTATAAAAAAAAGAAATACTCGTCACAATGAGTTCAAATTTGAACTGAAGATACTTGAAGAAAGTGAAATAAAAACAGTTCCATCAAAGAAAATTTTTCCCATCCAATTTGGTATGATCTTGCCGTGTTGACGGGCTTTCCATAAAGTGCCACTATGTTGAATGAAAGGGAATCATTTTTTCATTAAAAACTGAAGTGTTCAAACATATTGAATTGTTACAGTTGGTTTTAATATGCAAAATGCCAAATGAGTCCCAAGTCGATTCAATATATCACTGACAGCCGAAATCCACCACGGCACGATCTTACCAAATGATCTATTAATACATTTTTTTTAAGCCATGCTGTTTTCCCCCTTCTTCAAGTATATCTTCAGTTCAAATTTGAACTCATTGTGGCGAGAGGTTCTTTTTTAACAGCATTTTGAAAGTGGCACTTTTTAATTATAATCACACTGTATATTTAATTTGATGTCTAAACTTTCGAAAGTTCTATTTTCAAAAGTAGTTTTGTTCATATAAAATTTTTATTAACTTAAAATTTAAATGCGAATAAAATTTTCCTCTGATGATTGATTAAATGCTAATGATTAAATAATTTCAGCAGACAATGGTAAAAATTATAACATGAGCAATTTAGTAAGTAAAATATAGTTGTCACTATTAATAATAATAAAGTAAATATTAATACTATTCATTTAGAGTTTTTTATTTTAATGTAGAATTTTAATTTTTTATGTTACCAAATAAATTTATGTAAATAAACAGTTAAAAAAAAGACATTATTTTGCAGTAAAAGTTATTTACAAGATAATTTTCATAAATAATTTCATTTGCATTTGCATTTATACAACTTTTATATCTATTTAAATTATGCAACTTAAATTATAAAAACTAAAAATAATTAATTAAATTTAATGAATGAATTTATTTGAAAACTGTATTAAATAAATTGTCATAGACTTTACAAGTTTAAAAAATGTATTTAATAATAGACTTGAATAAAAGTATTTTATGAACGATTGAAAATTTGTTAAGATAAATAGAGAGATTTATGAGTAAATAAAATTAAAAAATAGTTACATTTTTGGTTGTAATTATTTGTAAAATAGAGTATTTTGTAAATAACTAATAATTTTTATAACTGCATTTATATAAATGTGTTTTTAATGGTTCGAATCCACTTTAAACCGTCGGTCCCGATCTAATATGATGACAGTTACCCATAAAATGTTAATGTCCCCCTCCTTCATTCCATCAATGAGCAGTTAAGTATACCACGAACAGCAGGATACATGATGTAGTATAAAAGAAAGACCGTTGATGCATTATTAATATATCAATGCGGTGGAAACCTCATCATCTTACAGTGAAATACTTATCGATTCCCTTCATGCTTTAAGATATGTTATGAATATGAAATATTAATGATATTCGTATTCTTCATTCATATTCTTTAGAAATAAAAGTTGGAGCTCAAACTTCGCTGCTACGTTCTTCTAGTATAAACCAGTTACCAAGACAGATTAAAGATTGGCATAAAAGATTAAAATTATTTCAGAATAGTGTTTTGTTTTTATTAAATGCACCATCTACACATTTTGCCTTGTTCGTAAGATTGAACAAAATTCTAATCTGTTTTTCTGTCAGTTCTTTTTGAAATCGATTCTAAAAATCCAATGATTTCGATTCGATTCCGATGAAGATTTGATTGAAATATTTCATTTTTTACTGATATTGATAAAATTGAAATGATAAAATAAAATTCAGCTGAGAAATTGTTGTTATTGGTATTTAAAAAATTGCCCCCTGACTCGTGACTCAGTGGAAACGTGCGCCGTTGGTGAGCTTTGAACGGAGGTTCAATCCGCTGGCGGCTTTGTTGTAGACAGTTTCAAAAACGAGGAGATTCGATTTCGTTTTGTGATGTTCAGCATCCTGCCTCGTGAGTCGGACTATCTGGTGGGAGTTTTCCGGGTTTTCTACCATATGATTGGCAGTCCTCCAAAAGTCCACCCGAGGGCACCCCTCCTTCTTCAGCTTCATGGATCCAAGTCAGACTACCTACGGTTGCTCCATCACAACAGAAACTGCCCCTCCCTTTCCTCCTTCCAGGAGACAACACGGATTCATGGACTTGGTCTAGATGTTGCTGTTTACCGAGTGGGAAAAGAAGCAACAACAAAAATAGCACAAATAATAATAGTAAAAAATAGATTATAATAAAAGAACAGTGATTTCCAAAAGACTTTCAAAATTTAAAATTTTCTTGCCTATATTTTTTGTGGTCATGAAAAGGCATTTTGTGGTCATATCATGTTAGAAAAATTCAAAGCAAACGTTTTGGACAGTTAGGCTGTTGATAGTTGATTGATTTTGCATTTTTTTATTTATTTATTTTTTTTTAAACCAGCGACAATAATACACTCCACCAGCTGGAATTAGACCGTTAGCTGTTTTACGCTCTAGCAATAGCACATTACCGTTGATTGCGAGTAAGGCATCTTTAATTTGTGCAAATTTTAATTTATGTAATTATGTAAATGTGAAATACATATATATATATATACAATTTCTGTAAATATAAATTTATTAACTGACATGTTGTATAATTTTTAATCTCTTTATCCAAATACAATTTTAAACAATTGTCAATTTCAGTGTTCACTAGAATTGCTGATAGAGTAAAAAAAAAAATATTTGTATATATAACAAAAAAAAAAAAAATGTTTGAAAAAGTTTTATTTTTCTCCTAAAGAAATTTTAAAAAAAGAAATAAAAATTTAAAAAAAAAAATTCTTTTTTTTATTTAAAAATTTATGCTAGCAATTTTAATAACATACAATACAATATTAAAAGAATATACAATATTTTTTTTTCATGAAACAATTGTCAATTTCAGTGTTCACTAGGAATGATTTATAGAGTAAAAAAATATTTGTATACATAATAAAAAAATATTTAAAAAAGCTTTATTTTTCTTCTATGGAAATTAAGAAAAAAAATTTAAAAAAAAATCTTTTTTTAGCAATTTTAATAATATACAATAAAAAAATAATATAGAAATATTTTTTGCGTGAAAAAATTGACATTTTCATTGTTCACTAGAATTTATAGAAAAAAAAAATATTTGCATGTATAACAAAAAAATATTTGAAAGAGCATTATTTTTTTTTAAAGATATTTAAAAAAAAAATAAATAAATAAATAAAAATTTCTGAAGATAAAATATTTTAATTTAACATTATAATTTAATAACATACAATAAAAATTAAGATAATATTTTTTTCATGATAATATTTTGTTTATCTATAAAAAATTTAAATGCCAGCATGCCCCAACAACTACGTCAAATAAAATTTCGATTGAACCTTAAATTTTCTAGCTTACTATGATTTTAGTTATTTGTTTACCTTTTAAAAATGCAAGAGAAATGTCTCCCAAAAAAATGATCGATGCGTTTTCCGATAAATGCAACTGTCACGTACAGCTGTCAAATAAAAAATGCAAATATATCTACAAAAGTTTACAGACAACTTATGCTAATATCGACATAAAATATTTTATGCAGATTTTTTTCTCTATGGATGAAAATGTTTTATGTCACGAAAAATAAAACTACTTGATTTAAATGGTATTTCATTCTATTTATTTTACGTTTTCTGAAAATGACATTTTTATATTTAAATATGTAAAACTAAAGAAATATGAAAGAAAAAAAGATTTTTGAAAAATATTATACAATATTTTCTCGTTAAAAATATTATAAATTATAATTATTATATATGTTATCAGAAAATTCTGTAATTGCTTTGTATGCTTTATTTTACAGAAATTGTTACTTGAGTATATTCAGAAAATATATATGAAATTTATATATATTCATCAATATGTATATATAAATTCATTTTAAATTTATTTCAAAAATAAATTTTAAATGAATTTATTTTATTTTATTTTAATGTCAAATTTCAATAAAACGTTCTATCTTATTTTACATTCTAGTTTTGCATTATGGTTAGCTACACGATTTTAAGGTATATATTTTTGAAAAAGAAACAATAAAAAATCTATTTTATTTAAATAATTTATGTACTTCCTTTATATGATAATTATCGAAAATGTAGTTGAAGAGGACAATTCATTATTAATTCTAATAATAATGATATATCGATAATGAAAACAGCAATTGAAAATGTGAAATGCTAATATACGAATTTGTATTTAAATTATTAAATAATAATAAACTCTGTGTTTTCAAAAAATTGACAGAATCTTAATTTTTAAATTAAAATAAAATAAACAATATAATAATTTTATATATTTTTCAAAAATTTGTTAATTATTTTTGTTTGCTTGTATTTAATAAAGTTTGTTTATAAAATAACTCCAATATAAATCTGGTACAATTTTCAATAGAAATTATAAATTATATAATATTTTAATTAGTATATCTATATATTTTTATTTATACACACACACACGCATATATATCTATATGTATGTATGTATGTGTGTATGTATAAAATATATAAATAAAAAATTAAAGAATTTATAATTTCTATTGCAGATTGTACTAAATTGATACTGATGATATTTATATAAAAAAATTTGTTAAACTACAAGTAATGTAATTTATATAAAGTTATTAAAATATTATTATATATAGTTTAAATATATATAATAAATATATTAATATATACAGTTTTTAGTTTTATTGAGAATTATATAGATATTTCTTAATTATAAATATTTAAAAAAATTTTTATCCTGTAGTAGAACATATGTTTCGAAAACAATGCAATGCATTTATGCTTTTTCACATTGATAATGAATCTATTATATTTGTTGTTCAGTTTATAATAGCACTGTTAAGAACTTTAAACTATATTATTTTGTTGAGAAAGAAGACAATTCTGAAAATATTTTTTTTTGGTATGAGGGAAGATTTCATTGTTAACTTTCCTAATATTCCATGAGAAACGGAAAATAACATCGAAGATAAACGATATTGAAACGTTTGTTATAAATCTTTTTATTATAAAAATATAATATATCTTTTTAACATATTATTACAGTTTTAAATTCTACATTTATATTTAAATTTTTAAAGAGTTAATATTTTATATAAATTAAAATATAGATATATGTTAAAAGAAAATTAAAATAACAATAATATTAAAAAATGCTGGAATTCTATGTTTACCCTTTCAAAATGATGAATCTTGCTCGGTATCAGTACACGTAGCGCCATCTGTGGGGATTTTTAGTCACTTTTCAGAATACTAGATATTTTTAATACGGTGTAATGAAAATGGCATTGAATGGTAATGAAATTTTTTTAAATATATTTTAAATTTCGGTGTATATGTAAAAGTATAAAAGATTTATAAAATAAACTGAAGAACTGAGTTAAGAAAAAATTGTTTGTAAAGATAATGAACGACCAATTGAAAAAAAATTTTTTTTTTTTTTTTTTTTTAACTTCGTGGAAAAATATGTTGTAATATTACGGAGAACTTATAGTGAGATATTTTTTATTTCATCAATTAAAAAATGTGTTGCCATACTTTTTAAATAAATTTATTTTAATCATCTTTGTCTTAATTTATATATATATATATATATATATATAGGATTGCTATAATGTTCTTTAAATGTGTCTTTGTTTTGCTTTAATGCCTTCAGTTTCAATTTTATTTTTGATATCTTCGGAATAAATTCTTTTACCTTAAATAGGGAAAATATTTATAAATCACCATGATTAAAAATGACAGATATTTTGTCCATAAATCTTATGAAGAATACCATCAAAAAGTAGAACGATCTAATTTTTTCAAAATTAATAATAAAGTTCTAATAATTAATAATGATGGACAAATTATTAATTATTAGAGTGTTCTTCTATAGCTGCAGAGGAAACGTTTTCAACTCTCAAAATATTTTCTCAAGCTTTAGCTACCACCAGTTAGTATAGAATAGCCTGATTATTTAACAAATTGATATATATATATGACAGTAATGACGTATTTTATTATCTCTCATTTGCAATTTACAAACTTAAAAATGGGAGGTGAAAGGGCCTCATAAGTGAAATAGCCCAGGGCCTCTTTTCAACTAAATCCTGCCCTGTTGATAGGGGTTTATTATGACACTCAGATCTTCTGTATTCTCCAATACAGACAAAAACAACTGAGTTTGTTGCATGGTATTTGCAAACCAAACATTTAAAGCATTTATTAATGATTATAAAATCCTTCACTCGGCTAATTCTCCACTTTATTTTCGGGAACTTCTGTTTCGGAATGTGTATCCGGATCACTAGGATCTACTTCAACGACTAAATAAGATCAAATTTCTTTAAAGGGAATCGAATTTTCAATTCATTCCATTTCTCTATAGGAACTATAATTTTCGAATTTTGTTCTGAAGTGATCTTTAAATTCTCATTATCATCAGGGATATCGATCTCAAGATTCATACATAGGTTCTTTTTTCTTGGGAATAGTTGTATCGAGCTTTTTTTTTTTTTCGAGTTATTGTGGATAGTTGACAATAAATTCTTGTCATTTAGTGAGATATAGAGTACTAGTACTCTATTATTATATATAAATTTCGAAGACCTATTTTAGGTAGCCTAGGAGAGAATCTTTTTATATCATCAGAGGCAGGGCTGGATTTAGATGAAAAGAAGCCCTAGGCTATTCCACTTATGAGGCCCTTTTCACATCCCATTTTTAAGTTTGTAAATTACATGAGAGATAATAAAATACATCATTACTGTGATGTATATCAATATGTTGAATAAAACATGATGTGATTGGTACTAATCTTTATAAAAATGTGGTCCGGATAATAAATAAAAAAAAAGTCGAGAACACTTATTTGGACATTTATTCTCAGCACCATCTATAGTATTTGTAACAATAACTAATTAAACATAAGACACAACATTTACAAAGAAACAAAAATTCAAATAATAAAATCATTGACTACGAAAATAAAATATGCAATAAAAATTATCATATTTTCTATCAAATTAAATTAAATATATTCAATGCATTGAAGATTAAAGCAAATTCAATTCAAATAAATTTATTTCATAATTTCTCTTTATTTTCGATTCAGTGTTTTAGTGTTTACTGTTTTTAGAATAGTGTAATTCTAATTTTTTAACAATTTGAATGTAGGCCCTTTTTTGATCTTGAGGCCCAAGGCTGAAGCCTAGTTAGCCTATAAGAAAATCCGGCCCTGACTATCAACTTCACACAAATTGCATTTAACTCGGTAGTATCACCATTATTAATGTGAAAAGAGTTTGAAGTTAAGCTCAAACCATATCCAAGCAGTTGTGCAACTCATATTGTTTATGAGAGAATTAACAACGTCACGAATCAATTAGGAGTAATTTGACTAGACGTTCAGACCAAATGAATTTTATAGAATCCTTAGTTCTTTTTAATGGACGAACATAAAAGCCATTCATCAAAATGTTATATATGAAAAGTAAAAATATTGTTATAATATTATATATATACTTCTGTGTCCAAAAATTGAGACCAATTTTCAACTTAAAATTCGGGGCTTATGGAAGAAATCAACATCTGTTGTTTCAGAATCTCCCATTAGACAGAAGTCTGTTGCTTATCCCCTTGAATTAGAATCCTAAACCAAGTCCATTAGATCATGCTGCATCAATAGATCGTAAACGGTCCTCCCCTCATTCAACAGTTGCCTCACAGAGGCACCAATACAATCGAGGAGATGAGAGGGAGACGCGATAATCGAACAATGACAAAGGGTATATGTCTTCTCGTCTCCATTGAAGGTCAAACTCTTAGTGTGGCCAGTCCTTAGTCTAGCTAAAGCCATTTGAGCAGATCTAGGACATGAGCACTGCAAGGACATACCAGGATATTTAGCGGCGTACCATGCATGAATTAGTGGCGACCTCCAAACGGTATTCACTCTGGCTAAAGAGGCAGAAGTCTTGACCGAACATGGGGCTGTCGCGCCATAGAAGATTTGGTTTGGTTTGTTTCTCTACGGTCATTTTGGGAACACTGTAAGATAATTAGAACAGGGACTTACAGTTTAATGTGGATTCCGGACCACTCACAAATATCCATACCACTGCTAGAGCACTATTCCAATTGGCCATTACGCCGTCCCATTGAAGAATAATATATATCTATCTGTGGGTCATTATACCATCTAAAAATCCCCTCAAAACTAGCAACTATTTCTACATTAAGTTGACAGAAATATTTACTACCCTCGCGCCTGATGGAAAATCAATTCAATGAACTTCAAAAAGAAAATGGAATAAATTATCACAAGAAACCATTACTCCTGAAATACAATTTGAATTTTCTGATTCTATTCTCAAATAAAAAGTAATTCTAAAATCAATTCTACTTTTTTTTTTTTTCTTACTACTTTTTTATTCCTACTTCTTTTAGCAGAGAAAGTCTTTTATAAATCATTTTCGTTCATTTTTTAAGTTTATCTGGCGCCATCTATTGGTACATACATGCAACTTAAATATTAAAAGAACTAAAATTAATTAATTTAATTTAATTACTGAATTAATATTTGAAAAAAACTGTATTAACATCAAGTGTCATCCACTACAAGTTCAAAAAAATGTATTTGAACTCGAGTGGATGAATAAAAATGAAATTTTTTATGAACGATTGAAAATTTGAACAAGATATAGGTATATAGAGAGAGTGTGAGCTTATGGAAAGAATTGAAAAAAAAAGCATTTTATTCTTTATAGAATAAAAGCCCGGAATATATTTTGTATCCCATGCCGCAGTTTATTTTTTTTTTCAGTTTATTATAATTTATTTAACTCCTTTAAGTCGGTAATTTATTTTTGTTTTTTTATTATTATTTTTACCCTCACTCTTTTAAATGGTAATGGGCCACATATCTCTGATTACAGGAATGAGTTGTTTAATCAGATAAAATCGAAAGAAGTTAGCCCTGATAGAAAGAGAGAGAGAGAGAGTTAGCACAGATAGCCTTTTCCTGATGGAATTTAACACAGCCAAGATTGTTTGAATAAAGTGCTAGAATGAACTTTTAGAAAAAAGTGTTATAACATATTTCTGATAATAACCCATTCATAATTCAGAGTTCATTTTAACATTTTTTCTACTTTTATTATTTTAAGTGTTCCGTTATGAAAGAATCCCGTGATAGTCATAAAATCTTCTGCAAAACTGTATTTGTTTTTTCTTAATCAACTTTTTAAGTCATTTTATGAACTTTTTCAGCTATAAATCAATCTTTATTGCAATCGGATAAATTTATTGAAGTCTTATTAAATATAATTACATATTTTTCATTTTTCACTTATCAAATTATTTTCATGCAGCATTTTGTAAATAAGCTTATGCTGAGAGGCATGTTTTGATATTAATTGATGAATATATTTTTTTTTCATTAGTTTTAAATCAGATTTTATAAATTTTTTAATGTACCTTTTTATAAAATTTTAAATATATTGAGATAGTCTTCGGGGAGGGGAGGGGTTAGATTTTCCTTTTAAATTCTGAAATATGACTGTAATAAAAGGTATAAGTACTATAAGTATAAAGGTAATTATTATAATTTTAATATTATTAATCATTTTACTCATAAAATTATGAATATTGTTCTCCAGAACGGAGTTTTTCGCTTCCTTGATAATTTTTTTTTTGTCCTTGACCACTTTCAACATTTTTTTTTTTTTTTTCCATTTCTGACTTGACTTGATGTGTTTGAAATTTATCCTCGCTGATGCTGCTTTATCTCAATTTATGCAAATGTTAAAATGCCACATACAAAAGAATTTGAGAAGTAAAAATGGAACTTTTATAAAAAGAACGACTCTAAAATTCCGGATTTCATTATCTATAATAAATTAATTTTGCGAGCTTTTCTTATTGATTTATTGAATTTCTTTTATGAGCTATTTTTATTGGTTAATTTAAATTTATTCACGTGATTTTTTTTTCTACATAAAATCTTAAATTTCTTTCTCAAGCATTTTTATACATATTATTATTTAAATATTTTTCACGAGCTAATAATTGTATAATTAAATAATGCAAAATTATTCAAAAATATCGTCTGGTGAAAACAGAAAAATTTTAATTCAAACTGAAAATGAGATTTTTCGGGGAAAAAGAAAATCGTTTGGAATTCTATAGATTTATTTATTTTTTAAAATAGCTGTTATTGTTCATATATTAAATTCTAAATTTTATGGAAAACTTGTATATCTACTCAGCGGATTTTTATATCTATTTATATTTCAAATGTAAGTTTTCACATTTCTTTTTTTTTTATATTATTAATTTAAGTGTAGAAATCTTTAAAACTATTCTGTTTGCATCTTTCTTCCGCTAAGCGGATGAAGTTAATTCTCTTCGTAAAGAGCAAAAATATAGCCTTCGATACTTTGTTTATTTTTCAGTAACATTTTAAATAAAAGAATAATTTTAATGATGGAGACGATAATTAAATCTTATTACGAATTTATGACTTTCAGTTTTTTATTTATTTATTTAAATTTAATTCATGGCGAATGTCGAAATCGTTATAAAAATGATCCTCTTTATATGCATTTAAATCTTCTGTAAGTAAAAAAAATATTTAAAAAAAAATAATAAATTTTTTTAATTTTCTTTTTTAATTTAGATTGAAAATTTTTTAATTGTTTTAATTAGTGTTCAGTAATTTTTCACTCAGTTATCCGATTCAAAAAATACGGTTTTTTATTTAAATTTTATATACATTATGATAAAAAAAGCAAAGTTAAAAAAAAATATTTTTGTTGAAATTGTTCTATGCATCTTACGTGAAGTTTGTTTAGTTAAATTTAAATGCTTCTAAACATACTGAAATATTATATTTTGTTGATCTAAACAAATCCTAAAATTACTATTCAATAATTGTTTTTCACTAAGTTATCCGATTAAAAAATCCGTTTTTTATTTATATTTTTTATACATTATGATAAAAAAAAAGCAAAGTAAAAAAATATTTTTGTTGAAATTATTGCGCTACGCATTTTAAGTCAAACTTATTTAGATAAATTTAAATGCCTCTAAATAAACTGAAATATTATATTTTGTTGGCCTAAACAAAGCTAAAAAGCTTTTAGATATTTTTAAATGCACATAATTAAAAAGACTCTTAGCAGTATATATTTATAACCACATTATTTATATATGTATTTTTATTTTATTAATATAAAATGTAAAATTTTATTCTATCAGAAAATACATTATAACATATTAACTCCTTTCGAAATGTTCTTAAAATTTCACGCTGAGGCAACTTTTAATTAAGATAAGATATAAATTTATTGAATATAAACCTACTGTTGATTATTCCAAGAATAACCGAGAAGTAAAAGAAAATTTCTGACGTCCCTGTTTGTAATTCCAAAACGGAAATGGAAAGGAAGTTTAATCAGCCACGGCCATTGTGTTCTAAATCGATTATGAGAGTGTTCGCTAACCTAATTTTCCCTCTCTTTATGTTTGCATATAACATTGATCTGTAATACTTTTTGCTTTTAGAACTTCAGTATCCTAATTTTTCTCCAAGTTCTTCGATGAAAATTAAAATATCCCATGTAAAAAAATGTGCAGCAAAAGTATGGATTAGCTATAACTATCAAGGTTATTGTGTTGTTGTTAGGATCTTATAAAATTGGATTTTTTATGGATATTTTTTTAATTTAGCGACACATATACGTTTGTGTTTTAGTTTATATAGCATTCAAAAATCCTTTGATTAAAAAAATACACATTATTTTTGCTTATTCTAAACTGTAAGTAGAAAAAATAAATTGATTTTGTTATGTAAAATTTTCTGAGCGCCATATAATTATTTTTAATATTTTTCTTGAAGTTTATATATTAATTACTTAAATTCTTTGAAAATCTATTGTATCATTTATTTTCAATTTCAGTTAGTTGGATCAGAATATTAGATAATATTGATTATTACATTGTGAGCGCATTACAACTCAATTTTAATTATATCCTAATAAAAATATATTTTTTTTAAAATAAGTATTCAGAATTTTACCCTGAAATAATGGCAGTAATTCGGTATAAAATGAAAAATTTTATGAATTAAGCTAAACTCAATCTATTAATTGTTAATTTTTTAATTTTGAAATGTCCTAGCATTTTGATTTTGCTTCAACACGAATTCAGATTCAACATGATAGCAGATTCAACATTGCCATGGGAACATGACGGGAATCTGCTTTATGGTATCGATACTTTCATTTTTTGGACAGTTAAACCTGTTTTAATGTGGTCCTTTTTTTTTTTTATGAGCGATTTCTTTTTATGTGATATTTTTTTTAAAAAAGCAGTCACAAATTTATTCAAAAAAATGACAGAAAATCGTTATAAAATCAAAATTCTACATATTAAGTTAAATTCGAACTACTAGTGGGCTTGTTAATTTTAAAATGTTCCAGCATTTTGATTTTGCTGCAGCAACACAGATATATAGTAGATTCAACGTTATCGCGGGGTTATGACGGGGGTCTGTCCATGTATCCATGCTTTTATTTTTTGGATAGTCAAACTTGTTTTAATGCTATCCCATTTTTGTGGGGTTTTTGTGTTATTTTTTTTTTTGTTCTTTTTATTTTGTGTATGTTATATATAAAAAATTTGCATCAAATGCATATGATGAATAAAAATTAATTAAAAAAAAGGTAATTAAAAAAGAAGCAAACCTACGGCTGTCAAAATAATACATAAATTAAAAAAAAAAATCCAACAGATGGCCCACCTGAAATTATATAATCCATTACCACGAATGTTATTAGATGCGAGATAATGCTATATCGTGAAGTTTTGATTTAGTTTTATTCTATGTGGGACTTTTTTTTAAACTGTCCCTATTTCACATAAAAAAGGGTTTTTTTTAAATGTGTTGCAAACAATATATTTTATGGCTACTTATGAAGTTTCAAGATATTTTTTATGCTGCCCCTATCACCCGTTCAAAAACAAGTTTCCCTTGTATCTGCGTTTAAGTATTTCAAGATCCCCTTATTTGTAACACAGACAAAAGTCGAATGGATTTGTCTAGCAATTTCTCCTCGTCTTTGATTATTATAAAAGAAAACCCTGAAACTTCCCACTAGGCAACTTTATTATTGATGCGAGGCGCTTACACGTGCTCTCGCATTCGACAACTGGACGATTTATGAACTGCCCTATGGGTAAGGGATGAAGGTGTGTTGGTGTGGGTAAGGTGTGTATGGGATGAAGGTGTTATCCTTCATCCTTCTCACCACCTCTTGGTGACCAACGTAAAGGACTTTCCATCGTACTGATTTATCAACTCATCCTCCGTATAGACATGGGAGTTTTCAGTATAGCATCACTCACCGGGTTTTGAACGAAGCTCCTTTAATCCGCAAGCCCGTTACACTGCCAACAAAACTCCGCCGGTTATGTGAGTGTCGCATATAGAATCCAGATATACAATCTTATTTTTGCTCTGTTTGTTTCTATGGTAACAGACGAAATATTGTTCTTTAGTATTGAAGATCGATTGTACAAACAATCTGTATTTATTTACGTTTTCTCTCTAAACTTAGAATATTGGAAAATAGTATTTGAACCTAATATGCGAAACATTTTCTTGGGAACTTGTAAGCAAATATAATAACGTCCATTAAAACAATAATTCAGCATATTATATCAGGTATTTATCTTATTAAGATTTTTTCTTAAGTATTTCATAAATATTTCAGTTACTATCTACTTATTAATAATGAAACGATTGCACCATTATAAAAAAATTTGAGAAATGTAAGTTAATTTCTTGGAAAATATTGAATTGAATGGGGATTTTGGCAGCTGTTATAAAACCTGAAATTTTGAGAAATATAATTTTAGATAACAACAGT
Source organism: Caerostris extrusa (assembly GCA_021605095.1). Taxonomy (NCBI): domain Eukaryota; kingdom Metazoa; phylum Arthropoda; class Arachnida; order Araneae; family Araneidae; genus Caerostris; species Caerostris extrusa. Next base: position 199,505 of record BPLR01002393.1, read on the forward strand.
ATTGAAGATCGATTATAAACTTTCGTATATTGATGAAAAATAAGAAGTTTACTAGAAATTTGCATACTTTCGGGATTCTTCTTCTGCAAAAGGTAATTAGATTAATTAATTAACATTCATTATTTTTTTTACATTTATCGAAATTTTTCCTCAAAATTATTTATTTATTTACTAAATGAAAAAAAAAAAAAAACTACTTAAAGAATTGCTATACACAAGTAATTAAAAGACTTATTGAACATAATTGTAAAAACGTTTTAGCTTTATACTCTTTTTAAAATTAATTTTAAAATAGTGTATCATCTTTTGTCCCTAAAATTTTAATGTGTAATTGTTAAATTATTATTTAATAAAATCAGGTAAAATATAGATATTCCATATTTATACCACTATATATTGTTTTATGGTACATTTTATATATAATATGGTTTGCTTTAATTCAGGAATGCATGCGCCATTTTTGATTTTTTCATATAGTGATAATTTTTATGTTTTATTAAATAATTTGATTTGTTATGATCTGACAGCTTTCATATATAAGCTCAGTAACAAAATTTTAAAAAATTGTCAAAGTTAAATCCAGATAAAAACTAATATGATAGGAATGTTTGTTAATTTAGAGCTCATTTTTTTGTTTAAGCATTAAGTTATTTAAAGGAAACAAGTCTCTCTCGTTTTATTTTTAGAAATATAATATTCGATAAAGGGAAAATGAACTAAATATTTAAAAATACTAATTTTAATATTTAAAATACTATTTTCATCATTTATATACTAAATCATTTTTTGTAATGCTTATTTTTTTCACTTTAAAAAACATAAAGGTAAATTTGATAGAAAAAGAACTTAACAAAACATAATATATATGCTTATTAATTAATAATTCATTTATTAAAAAAATATTTTATTTAAATAATTATTTAAACGTTGTTTAAAAAAATATTAAAATTTAACAGAAAATTGCATTGCGGCAATGTGTAAATTAATATAAAAAGCAATTTATACATTGCCGCAATGCCATAATTTTATAATTCTCTAAAAGTAAATTAATTAAAAGATTCCCTGAACCCAACGTCTACTAATTAAGTCTCTATCATATTTGTCAGGGAAAAAAGAAACCAAACAAAATTTATGGTGATTTTCTTTTACTTTTTAACAGAACGCAAGACTTAAATATGTGGCTCCATCTCTTAGGGATTTTAAACACTACCAAATTCGTAAATAAAGTTCAACTGATTTTCAATAGATGGCGCCATGTGATACAACAAATAAATTGACGAAATGAACTGTTCCACATTTATAGAAATTGAATTTCGATATTAGTTTAAAAAAAGAAGTAATAAATTTTTAAATAATAAAATTGTTGTGTAAAACTTATTAAAACAATTAAATTAATGAAACATCAAAATCCTGATTTACATTTTTATCTCTAACTAGTATGTTTGTTATTTTTAATTCCCTTTTAAATTTTCCAAAATTTCACTGCTATTTTAAACGTAACTTTATTTTTAATTGCATAAAATTTAAAAAAATATATAATCATGATTTTTTTAGTAGATAAATATCAGTAATAAACAAAATTATTTATTGTTTAATCTTAGACATTAAAAGTTTACATGTACTATTAAAATGGTTTTCAGAAATCAAATAATCTTAGGTGAAAAATAAATTAGAAAACAAATTTGTTTTCTAATTTCTTTGATGATAATATGTTAGGAATTCCTTAAAATGTAGTACTGTCTAAATCATTAATTATCTGCTTATTATGCTTTTATTCATAAACTGAGTTTATATATGAATCAATTAAAGCTATATGTATACATATATATATATATTTAATTGATTCATTTATAAATCAGTTATATATTGTATATATATATATATATATATATATATATATATATATATTGTATATATAGTCCACTGAAGGACAATGAATTTAAAATATTCCCTTCGGAGAGAACGTTTAGAAATAATAGCTCGTATTTATGTATTGTATGAGAGTAAACCAGGTGGACTGCCACGATGAATTGCGTGATAGACTGTCACAGCTGCCTATCCAGCCTCCTCGTTTCTGATAGCAAAGACAAACGCCATAAGTTTGGAAATTGACATCGCCTGCAATTTAGCTGCGCACTTTATTACTGTGGCATGAATAGTTTAAACACATGTATTATAATTCTATAATAACAGATCTTAAAAAAATAACGAGTATTAGCAAAAGATATGGAACTTCTTGCAAATGCACACGCATGACGAAATAGATGAATTCAAATGTCTTCGGAAGTGTTATTACTTCAAAAAAAGTGAACAATCAAATTTTTTTTTTTTTTTTTTTTTTAAATTGCTCTTTCAATTGTTAGCAGCAAAATGCTTTTTATCTCTGAGCGATATTTTTTTTTTTTTATTTTATTTTTATATATATATATATATATTTTATATATATTTTTTTTTTTTTTTTTTTTTTTTTTTTTTGTGGAGAATAATTGGAGAAATATTTGCCCACATTGTTAAAATACTATCTCATTATATAATAATTTTAATAAATTCATTTATATTTTTTTTTTACGAAATGCTCTTGAATTTTCCATGTTGCTTTAATATTAACAAAAGTTTATTTAGTTAATTTTTTCTATGAAACGAAATAAATGCTAAAATTATTTTTGCAGACAGAAAGAATCGATTAGAAATAAAAAAAAGCGGCATGAATAACTATTATTAAATAAAAAAAATTATGAATGAAAAGTATTTTACTGAATTTTGAGCTAATTATACTAAATCTTAAATCTACTATAGATATTTGCTTAATATTAGCTTTTAATGTAATTTAAATCTGAATTTTCCACATTTAATCTTAATTTATGTTATTAAAAACATGGACAAAATTTTATTCACATAAATCCTTGTCTGTACACAAATTAATTGATTAAGAAATTTTCGTACAATTCATAAATAAAATTTCATTGAAATATTATTTAAATGAAATGAGATTGTCCAAAAACGCATTGAGAATTAAAACATCGATTTTGTCATTGTAAAGCCATATGCTAATGTCAAGTACTATAGCGATTTTTATATTTACCAATACTACTTAGAATTATATAAATAAATTTATTTCCTCAGTTTTCATTATTATATTAAATCAGTGATTACTTATCATCTTAAACATATTCAAATCACTATCACTTAAACACCCACACTAATTTAATCTGCTAATTTTGCTTTTGCTTTTTGCTTGAGAGCAGACTAATCAAAAGGTATTTGTAAGCATTATTAGAATATCGACTCGTTGCATTTAATAAAAGAAAATACATTTAGATGTATTGTAAAAAAATACATTTACATTATTTTTTGATATTTTCTAAATACTCCAAAATATTCTATAACGAATTATTAACTAAGTAATTTTTATTTGCATATTTTTTTAGAATGAGTAAATAGCTTCTAAACATTTAATAGTTAAATCCGACTCGTTAATCTTATATTATTATTCGAATTATTATTTTATGCCAATAATTTAGCAACAAATTTCACTATTTAATTTATGGAATTATTCTTGGATTATTTATCATTTATTTACCTAACATCTGCTTGTAATGGGACATACACTTAAGAATTTCTTTTAAAATTTCTGAAATATCTCTTATATGTTTAATTATTTAGGTTTTTATTTCGACAAATTGTTTTTGGATGGGCATCAGAAGTTCAAAATTACTATAATTAAATCTTAACTAACACTGGGGAAATGAAAACTCATCACTAAGAAAAAAAGTTAGTTTTATTTTTTAATTAAAGTTTTAAGGTCACAGATTAAAGAATGCTCGAAAAGAGCTATTTCAGATGAAATGTCAGTAGTACATTAATAATAAATGCTGTAGTCTCCAGGATTTTGAATGCAAGCAATGCAAACATGCATGCAATGTGTCGTACAGCTGCCGTATAACATTTAAGATGGATTTCCATGATTGTTTCACTTAGCCAGTAAAATCACCAACTGTTGTTGCTGGTATATTAGGCTAGTAGAAGGTGTGTTTTCTTTTCGCTATATTGCAGAAGAACTTGGTAAGGATGCATTCACTGAACATAATTATTGGCAACAGTTGTCATGGGAAGATACTGTCTCAAAAAGATCTGTCCCTATCGTACACTGACCACTACTGAGACAGACGATAGCCTTATTCACCGCATGGACGTAGTTCATCCATCATGCATCTGTAGAAAATTGACTCTAAAGTAGTACAGCAAATGATAACAAATCGATTACTTGAGGCGCAGTTCCGAGCCAGTTGCCTTGTAACATTCCAGACATTAATTCCAAATTACAGCCATCTGCTATATCAGATGTGTGAAGCTGAAGCTCATTAGAAAGCGGAGTGGAGATCTGTTGTGTTCACAGATGAGAGACTGTGGCACTGTCTTGGTACCAGTGATTCCCGTTTGTTGGTTAGAAGGAAGATAGATGATCGCTTGGAGCCATTATATCTGGGTCATAGACTCACATCTACAAGAGGAGTTATGGTGTGGGGTGCAATTTTCTATGGCATCAGGAGACACTTATTGTTATCTCACGCTCTCTAACATTATCTTGTACATTAGATTGGTGATTTTAACCAAATGTGTCCTATTTTCATCACTATTCCAAGGGGCATTTTTCGAACCGAATAACGATCGTCCTCATATCGCTGCTGTCACTAATATATGTCGACATGTTGTTTTGGCCAGATCTTTCTCCCATCAAGCACGTATGGGAATATCATTGGATGGCAAATCCAGCTTCATCCACAACTAGCATAGAGCATCGCTCATTTGAATGATCAAGTAGTAAAACTCATTCCATCTCGTAAAAAAAATACATGGAACTTGTACGAAACAATTCAAGCAAGATTACATGCTTGCATGCAAAATCTGGAAGACTACAGCAGTTATTGTTTTACATCTGAAAGGACTCTTTTTGTGCATATTTAACTTGGGACCTTGAAATTTTAATCAAATAAACATGTCACTTACATAAATGTTTTGCCTAAATTTCATTCCTCTAAGCCCATTTCTTCTTGGTGTTGGCATCTCATTTTCAGTATTAATAAGATTAGATTTTTAGTTGTCATTCATCTATTTATAACAAAAATTTGTAGGAAGTATAATATGACTATTATGTCAAATTAATCATAATAAAGAAATATTATAAAAAGATGAAACCTAGATCTGAGGTTACCGAGTTTCTTTTCTCTTGAATCTTTTTAATTTTATAGTTATTACATGCATATTATAATGAACTTTATTATATCGGCTCAAAATCAAAGTAATTTTATTTTTGATTATTTTAATATTGCATATTTGACATGATGAATAAATTTTATAACTATATATATTTAAAAATGAATGTATGCATTTGTGTACTTTCAAGTAATAATAACTTCAATAGATAGATTATTTTTCTTCTTCCCTCTTAATTTATTATTTTGTTTAATAATTTTGAAGTCAAAAATTTTTAAAAAATGTACTTTAATTATTTTTTTAATTAAATTACCATGAGATTTACCATCACCACATGACTTCAGCCATAAAGATAACCTGACGCCATTATTTAAAATAATGGTGGGAAAATATGCTTGGATTTTGGATGATTGTTTTCTATATCAAGTTTATACTAGTACATAAAAAGAGTTATTTAAAGGCCCAAAACCCTTAAACGTACAAAGATATTTTTTTAATAAAATTTACTAAAAATAAAAATGTGTTCTTTCCTGTTGTCGAATCATATATGCTGATAATACATAAAACAGTGAATTTATTTAAATAGTAAAATCATGATGATACAATTTTCTTACACATATATGAAAACGAAACATTTTTAATGTAATGTGCAAATATTGTCAATTAATTGCTATCCTATTGTTCTGTTAATGCAACAGGGTTTGCTATGGCAATTGTCATTTTGGTGACTTCTGACTATGGTATAATATTTTTACATTTTACTATACACAATGAGTATAGAGTCTGCTGTAAAATTATATTTCATAATATATAATACATGAAATGTGTACAGAATCGATGTTCTTTTTTTTTCCAGTATGCTTCCTCAGGACATACTGGGGGCTGCGACAGGTGTGGGCTTAGCCCTTTTCATCGCCCTGTCTGCCATCATCTGCAAGTACTACTCCAGGACCCGCAAGGAAAGAATGATCCTGTACTCCCCCTCGGAGACCCTCCCAGGACCGTCGCCAGAAGCGGCTGATGCGCATGCGTGAGGCTAAGGCCATGGCTTCCCTGCCCCCTCAGCAACAGGTAAGTGGTCCGTTGCCCTGGCAACGCATCATTCACTTTTCTTAATAAGCCATAAGTTCTCATTGGAAACTTGTAGCTTTCGTTGCCTTTTTTTTTTTTTTTCTTTTTTTCCTGTGAAGAAAATGAACGTCTCCTCCAACGATCATGGGGGTAGTATAGTGGAAAGATTCGAAATTCTGAGTGGTTGTGGGGAGGTTTGGCGGTTTGGGTGGAAAATGGTTGCTTATCGTCTCAAGGAAGAAAGCAGTTAAGATATTTGCATATTATGTGTGCCATTTGTATTTTCTGTAAGTAAATTTTTGTATTTTTTAAATGCATTTTTTTTTTTTTTTTTTTTTTTTGTTTAGACTTTATGGATATCTTTTTAAAGTTATTTTTATGTTGTAGGTACACATACTAGAAATAGTTAGGTTGGTTGGTTTTTCGTGACAGAAAAAAGAATCTTTGAAAAAAATTGATGTTAATAAAGAACAGTATTATGGTAATTAATTTTTCAAACCAAGCATAAAATTCTAAGTGAATATTAATCGAGTTATATGGAAGAATTTTTGATTCTTGAAATTGAAATTCGTAATTACATGGATTAGAATTGAAACTATAAGTAGTTATAACAGATTAGGATTGAAACTATAAGTAGTTTAACTGGATACTAAAATGCTGGAAATTAATTACTTTCAATCAAATTTCTACATTAAACACTTAAGATAAAATATCCCTTCTCCTCTTGCAGTTTTTACCATCTTGCAGAAGAAGAGATAATTTTTATCTCCACAAATGCAAAAAGTGAATGAAAAGGAAACATGGTTTATTCATCCAACTGCAATCTAATTCATTAAATGCTTGTCATATTAAAATTAAATGTGACTGGAATAATGAATTAAATGACAACGATCAAGCAACGGTTAAAGATTGTGTGATCGTTCTTCAAGCTGCGGTGTCTATGTCATACGAAAAACTAAAATTATTTAAACTACTGATATCTTAAAAAAGCGTGTTTCTATGTGTTTCTTAATTCTTTGCCAACGATATTTTTAGTCTGCCTCATTGATTTAAAATTCAATTAATTCAATTAAATTTTAAATAAAAATTTAAAATTAAATTTATTTCAATTCTTTTAATTTTACTGGGTTTTTTTTTTCATTGTCATTTGATTATATCAAAATATATAAAGTTTTATAATAGTGAAAAAAATTACAAAGAAAAAAAAAAAAAAGATATTACTACAAATATTCTTTTTAATTATTCTGATTTTTTGTTAAAAATGGTACAGAAATGATTGCAGAAATTAAAATTAAATGAGGAATAGAATTGATTTTCATTTTATATATATATGAAGTACAATCAGTTTAAAATTTTAAGAAATTCGATATATGCCTAATTGACTATTTCAAAATCTGAAAGAAGTACCCATAGAAATATTAAGGAAATAATTCTTTTTTTATTTTCAATAGAAATTTCTACAAATAGGGCAGTTACATGTAACATTTCCTGAAAATAAACATGTAAAGATATAAATAGCAACGTAACTTTATATTTTGCAGTTTTAAATTGCATTGCCTTATTTTTATCTTACATAAATCCTCCTACATCAAATCCTTTAATGGTTCCGAATGTCGCATTACATTTGTTAGATCAGAATTCCTTTATTATTTTATAGCTCAAAGAGATGACGCATGATGATAAGCCATTGTGCTCTTCTGAACATAATAAACATCTCCTCTTGCAAGAATATCTTCCGAGATTATTCGACGGTACTTTAAAGCGAATTACTTCCACTCCGAAAAAGTGCCATATGATAAAATTTGAATATTCCAACGGGATAATGTCACAGTATAAGTTTCTATTTTCGGAACAGATGGGTTTAGGCCAGTTATTAAGCCTGTTTTACCTTTTACTTTGTTTTACTGCCTCCAGTTTAACATTCATAAATCCTCTTACCTCAAATCCCTCACCGTCTCTAAATGCCACGGTGCATTTCTTATTTCATTGAATGAATTTTACATTGGCATTATATAAATAACAGAGTATTTTATTTAAATATAATTATTCAGAATTTTAGGTTGGATAATATTTTATTAATTACAATTAGTACCTTGCTAATATCTTGCTAACTTCCGCTCTTTTATCATTCATAATCCCTTCTATCTAAAATAATTTACCATCTCTAAATGTCAAATTACATTTATTATTTTTTTTGGAGGAATTTTATATTGGCATTATATATTTAATTAAAATTTAATTATTCAGAATCTTAGGCTGGAATATGTTATATTAATTGTAATTAATACCTTGCTGTACATTGCTAATATCTTACTAACTTTTATAATTCGTAATCCCCCACCCCACCCCCTATCTTAAATATTTTTTATTTCCAATGGCAAGTTTACAGGACAACATCATAAAAATAAAAAAAATGCAAAGAAGAGGACAGAAACAAATGACATCAGTTAATCCATCAACTTAAGTCAAGCAATCCAATAACGATTCCATAAAGAAACAGGAGGCAGTGCAGAACAGGAAGCAAGGTGAAGCATATCCATTTCTTCCTGGTTATCACACAAGAGACAGAGAGAGTCAGGAGCCAGTTTAATTCGGTGAAGGTGCTTGCGGAGACAATCGTGACTAAAAAAGCCGTAGCAATGCGAGCTATTTTTCTCTAGGCCATTCAGAGATATCATGAATAGGATCATACCAGGGGCTTGTGACTGTCTAGCAACAGCATCCTCAAAAATGGACCACCTTTTAATTATCGCCTTAACGGAATGATAGGCCAACTCTTGGTTATTTAGCTGTAAAACAGAGGTCCTCTTTTTTGGGACAACCCACCTGCGTTCCACTGCATAGCTCTAAGAAACTCACACTGAGAGCTAGACTGAAGGCGGTGTTTGTTGATCATTTTGCCGTGTTAGACGTTGCCCGGAATGCTCAATGATGAGGTAGATCTACATTCCACTCCATCTCATTTTACCTTCTCTAAATGTCACATTACATTTGTTATTTCAATGAAAAAATTTTATATTAGCACTATATATTTTATTCAAATTTAATTATTCAAAATCTTAGGTTTGAATATGTTTTATTATTGTAATTAATTTGTATTAAATTATAGGGGCAAATAATTGACAAATTTTCATTTCTTTGTTCAAAAATAAATTAAATTCCACTATGTGCAGGAAGATTTGCAGTCCTTTGCAATCACTGCTCTTAGAAATGAAGTCTCGATTTCGGTTGTTACAGTGTTTGCAAAGTGCCTTGCATCAACAGGCAAATATTATGAATCAATTTAGTCATGCACAAAACGTAACTTTTTTTTTCTTAATTTTTCTAACGTTCCTTGTAATTTCAGCAATCCCCGGTGCATTTTCAGCCTTTCTTTATTTAGATGATTCTTGTAATGTTCATCCCCAAGAATTAAAGTTAATAAAAAAAAGCATCTTTTCTGTATGTTTAATAAATATATTTAACTTCACCGATATATACTAATTTTTTTTGTTAAAATGTTAAAATAAATTTATTCTTATTGCTAAAAATTTTAACTGTTAAAAAGTTAATGTTATTAAAGCTATTTAATTATTATTTAAATAATTAAAATATCATCTTCATTCGATGAAAAAAAAATTCGATTTTATTATAATTTTAAACTAATATTCTCCAATAAAAATCACTTTAATGGATTTAGTTTAGATAGAGTCTGTAAGAAAAATAAATAATTCTCTAGAAAAGGTGAAATATATTTTATACGATTGAGAAAAATAAATCATGTTCTCTATAACTTCAATTTCCATTGGAAAACCCTCCAGTGAATGCCAAATGGGAAAATCCATTAAAAATTTTAGCGTTTGTTCGTTACCTATGAAGTCTATTGATCATTCATCATTTTACAATTAAACTACCAATTTGAGTTCTATGTTGAGGTTCTAGTTCTGATGTCATTACAATTTGGAACAGGCAACCCAAGATTTCTAAGGAGTACAGCACCCTTTCACATAAACTCTAAAGTAGAATTATTTCCTGTTTAGGATTTATCGACTGAGATATAGAAAAATGAGATTATGAGTTTCATATCTCCAAATAATTAGAAATATTTTCTCAAAATGGACAGATCAGATTTTGTGCATTGCGTGGAATTTTGTGTAGTTTCGAAATTGGAGACATCGAGATCAAAAAATCTAATGGGGAATTTGTGCTTAATTTAATTCTCTTTTTTTAACTTATTGTTGTTTTATTATCTTGTTTTAACAACACTTATGTTTATTTTGGCAATGGAAATAAAAATAAGCACTTTTTTTATCTTGGCAATACACTTTATAATATTACACTAAACAAATATTTGTTTTCTGTTCAGAAACCTATAACACATTAATTATTTTAAATATAGTTTTGTCTGCCCAATTATTCAAAAAGTAATGCATGAAAAGTATGAATGCTGATTTCAAATCAGGAAATTATGAATTATTAGTTCAGAAACTTTAATAACAGCATATAAAAAATATTTAAATCCCTTTTTCTCCTTTGTATGCTATGTATGAAAAGGAATCAAAAATTTTCTCTCACATTTTTATTCACCATTGATTGAATTACCCTTTTAAGGAAGTTTTTCCCTTCCTACTTGATCTCATTAATTCTGATTTTAAAATGCCTTTATTATTTTTAGTGAATTTCTTATGGTTCCTTGGGAACAAAAATTCGATAAAAAAATATATATCGTAATTTACTTGGCAAGGACATTTTTCTTAATAAAAGGTTGTTTTTTTTACTTTGACTGAACATTATAAAAATATAGTACAAATCATTTCTAATATTTGTAATAACCTCTAGTTTAATGATGATTGACTTTTCTTACAACATTAAACTTATATTCGTATTAGGAATGTATACATTTATCATTTATCTAATGCATTACAAACAACCAATGACATGTGTTTTACTAAAATCTGATAATCTTACACTTATTTGATTTCCAATAACGGCGATGTCGAATTAAAAAATATCTGCTTTTTAAAAAATGTTGTTTGCATTTTTTAATACTATAATTGTAATAAAGCAAGTGGAAATGTTTATATTTAAAACTATGAATTCAATAATTTATATATTGCACGTGTGTTGTTTACCTTTGTAGAAATCATCTCTATATTTTTTAAGAACTAAAATGTTGAGTTTCATAACTTTTCTTTAATCATTGAGACTTGATTCATTCAAAAGGATTGTCCATGTTATCAACTAAGAATTGAATAATTTTTTAATTATAATAATGTTTCTCAATGAAGTTTATACGCATATCTGATTAAAGAATATTAAATTAAAACTAAATAACAAATTATTAATTAAATAATAAAAAGATTATTTACTGTAAATGTATTATTAAAGACATATTTCTGTCAACTATTAGATAATAAGTTGTAATGAACAAAATGGCCTTCATTGGTCAAACAATCTAGGTAATTTTACAATAAAAACTACTAACTTTGAGCTTGGCCGTTGTTTAATAATCGCGTGCATTTCGTCATAAATCAGTGCTTTTCAAACAGGCGTTCGCGATCTCTAAGTTTGGTTTGTCGCTCTATTGTCATTTTTTTCTGCACACTTTAGGCTAATTAGACCGGGACTTATTGTTTAAGTAGATTCCGAGCCACCATTTTTTTCACTCAGTAATACTAGTTATATTTTGGATGTTCTATTATCTTAATCATTTAATATAGTTTAATATTGTCGAATGAACAATTAAACTTAAGTTAAGATGATAATTTGCTATTTTAAAATGTTTTCTTAATTGAAAATTACGATAATCATTTTTTATGAACAATAACCTATAAGCTAATTTAAATTTTAAAATAGTCAACGAGCTAGTTTAAAAAGAGACAACCACTCACGAAATCATAAAAATGTCTGAGAACCTTTGATATAAAATAATGCATTTTTATTAATAATAAAAAAATTAATTATAATGTTCCTTTATAAGTTATGCATTATATATTTTAATTGTTTTCTATTCTGGAATTATAATTTTTTAAACTTTTTTCTCTTTTAAAAACCAATACGTTTAATTTAATAAGGTGATGTTGAATAAACCTTCATATATTTAAATAATACGACCGTGCGAAGTTAATCTTTAATCTTGTTTGCATTTTCTGCAATTAAAAGATGATTTAATCACCCTCAAAACTAAAAAAATCCTGGAATGCCATTGAAACTACCTGGAAACTATTTTTTTTTTTCTACCTTGCGATGTTTTGAACTTCGATTCAGGAGCTCCGAGTCGTCTGGCACCCTGGAAGTTTTGAATGTCAAGGGCAGGTGCTATTTTTAGCTGATTCTTAAACCTGGATTTCATAAAGGCGCTGACCGAAAATCTTATTAGCATGGATAATAGGTCCGGATTTTTTTCACGCATCAAGGAATAATCTGTTTCTTGCAAAATGCATGCACTTAAGAATCACTACGATTGAATATTTGACTTAGATACATTGTAATATCTTTTCATCGATATGAGTTCATAAATTAACTTCATTTTTGATTAGCACCGCTATATAATATATCGCATTTAAATGATGCACCATAATATAGTGTATATATTATAATGTGCATATATATTTAGTGTGTTATTAATAATGTGCATATATGTTTAGTATATATATATATATGAATGAATGAAAAAAAAAAAGAAACTCTATGGATCTGTGGCATTAAAATTTTAGCAATAATATTATATAAAAACTATATCACAGCATCATTAGTATGTAACGTGAAGTGATACATAAGAATTAATCCCGCTGTGGTTTATCCAGCGAATATATGAATAAAATTTGAAAAAATTAAATTCTGCAATCCCACTCTTTAGAACAGGATTACTGTATTAGCATCGTCTTGCAATATTACCATAATTTAGTATATAGCATTACAATCACATTAATTTTAGGGTTCTTTAAGATTTTTAATTATCACTAATATTAATAAATTCCATGTTGATCCAGTGTATTGCAAGATAAAGTAGTAGATACTGCATTGCTATGTAAGGCATCCATTGAAATAATCCATTAGTAATTTGTTTTGCAGTATAATCCACACTGTAGTAGTGTATTGAAATATTGCAATATAACAAATATTGAAACATAAATTGCTCTTTATTAAATTTGATAATTATTAATATCATAAAGTGAAGTAATACTTAAGAATTAATACTTTATTATAAATTAATCGCGCTATAGTATATCCCGTGAAAATATGAATAAAATTTTTAAAAATCCAGTTCTTCTGTCCCATTCTTTAACCCACTGCATTAACGTCGTCTTGCAATATTACTTTATTTAGTATATAGCATTACAATCCCATTACCTTTAGTGTTCTCTAATCATTTTAATTATCATTAATATTGATAAATTCTATCTTGATCAATTGTATTGCAATATAAAATAGTAGCCACAATAATGCAATTTAAAATATCGATTGAAATATATCCATTAGTAATTCGTATTGTGATATAATTCTCAATATAGTGTATTGAAGTATATTTCATATTGTAGTGCCTTGCACTGCAGAAGTTTTCATTTATTAGATTGCATATATTTAATTTTATAATTGTTAGCATCATAACTTGAAGTAACACTTAAGAATTAATACCTTATTATAAATTAATCGCACTGCGGTATATTCCATGTGAAAATATGAATAATTTTTTTAAAAATATGAAATTTTTCAGTCTCATTCTTTAGCCTACTGCATTAGCATCGTCTTGTAATATTACAGTAATTATGTACATAGCATTACAATCACATTAATTTTAGTGTTTTTAATTATCATTAATATTGATCAATTTCATCTTGATCCATTGTATTGCAGTATAAAGCGGTTGGTTCAGTAATGCAATGTAAAGTATCCATTAATAATTTTGCAATCCACACTATAATTCACATTATAGTGTACTGAACTATATTTCATATTGTAGTGCCTTGCACTGCAAGGAGATTTCATATTTTAGTGGATTACATTTTACTAAATTTTTAAAGACTAATAAAATATTGCATTTGCATAAATTTAAGTATTTATACTTAAATAATAAAAATATTTAGTTAAAATTTAGTTCCAATGCATTTTTTGTTATAAATTTAAAGGACTTATTATAGTCACATGTTCCATATGGAAACATTCAAATACTTTTTACTGTAAATAAATACATAATGGATCTCACATCTTCAACTTGAAAACTTCATTGAATGCCAGTAAGATTTATTGTATTTTTTCTATTCCCATTTACGGAAAGCTTCTTTACGCTTTTTTCATTTCACATTGAATCGTCAACCTTTCATTTTAAATTCGTTTGTTCAGTAAAAGCGTTTTATTGGTACATTATTGTTTTCCTAAATGCTTTCTTAGAACAAAGAACTTTAAATCTACTAGATTAGAGCATTTTATTGACTCAGAAATTGTTTGATAAGTTTTTGTTTGCAGAAAGAATTTACGGATGTAATCTATGTTCAAGTTTATTGCTCTAAATAGGCTTAGTTTAACTATATAAGACGTGACGTAGTATCTTTAATCCTTCTTAATGTGGAAAAAATAAATCACGTTATAGAGAAAATGGCAGAAAATGAGCGTGCAACATCAAGACAAACATTATTCAATAAGATTGAAATAAATAAAAATCTACAATCCTTATAAAAGATGTTTTTGAAGATGCTTAATCAATATGGCAAAATGGAGAGTGCAAGATTATGGCAGAAAAGAGTATTAAATTCAAAACTTTAATATATCATTTGAATTAAGATAGTTATCTTATCTGATAAGGATTATAGATTAATGAATTCACTTTTGACTTAGTGGTGATTAGTTCTTATTAATGGGCAACATAACGTGGGTGTTTTAATTCTGGCGATAAAGTACACTAAAAAGTTCGTAACACTATACTGAGTTACCATGCGATAATTGTAGCACCATCTGTCATTCAGTGTGTTTATAGCTGCTGTAATCAATCATTTTGAGTGTTTAGTTTTATTTGCTCAAAATGATTGAGCAAAAAAGTGCTGATTTTTTTTTCTCATTTTGAGTTTACAATAGAAAAGTTAGTTGAAAAAGTTAGCTCAGTTTGCATCAATTTTATGTTTCAAATGATATTTCTTATGTTAAATCGCTAAAAAAATGTTCCAGAAGACCTAAGGTGAATTTTTGAATTTAAAAAGCATATGAATGATATATAAGGCCAAGAAGTGGTAGTTGATTTGTTTCGTTCTAGTCTACCTTCAACTGTCCTGACTGACAAAATCAAGAAGTTGATATTTAAAAATCGTAATAAAACTCTTTAACGAGATGAATCTATAAGTCCGTTCATAACTTTATGACTGAGATTTTCGATATGAAACGTTTTCAGCTCATGACTGGTCTCAAATTTGTCCAAATTGTACATCGAAAACAGATCTTTGACGATATGATTTTTCGACATTCTACGGAATCCACTTTCATGAAACGTAAAGATCAAACAAGCACCGATTCATCTGATATGAATGGCACCAGTTGCTCATCTATGGCACCATGTTACTCTTTCCTGTTACCAAAATTAGAATTACCATTTAGGAAAAAGGTGTTTTGATTCGATTGATGCCATAAAAGAAAATTCGCTCTGAGAACTAAAGCCCATTCCTTAAGTAGTCTATCAAAAATGTATGGATGATTAGTTCTAGCGCTGTCATAGTTGTATTGCAATAGATGGAGCCTACTTTTAATGAGACAAAGATATTTTGATGTATCAATTAATTTTTGTGTGTGTATGTATTTTGTTTAACAATTCCTAATATTTTTTTTGAGCAAAATTTATTTTGGTTGTAACAAAAACATTGTTTAAATAGTAGCTTATATATAGTAGTAATTTTTATCTGCATGATGATAAAGGAAATGAATATAAATTTGTTTTGGAAAAACGAAAATAATTTTGCATGATTAGAACAATATAACGTTTAACAATCAACAATCCTTTTGTTTTATACAGTAGAGAATATATATCTATATTTATGTATCTTTCTCTCTCTCTATATATATATAGAGAGAGAGAGAGATAGAGATATTATTTACGTGAAGGAGAACAAAAATATATTTAAGCCTGAAGCTGTTTGCTTCAATACACACTTCACTAGAAGTGCTCTTAAATTGAAAATTTTTTAAAAGGCAACAACCTTTTTGTAAAAAGATCCTCTTCAACCCTTTAAGTCTTCCATTCCAATGCCAGTCACATCTTTTCGGTGCCATTTCCTCCCTCAGAGGTCGTTCCCCTCCTGAGGACTCATTGTCGTCGAAGCCTCAGGAAATCGAAAGAAACACTTATCAGTGGCGGTCGATTCCCGATTTTTGATTATCTCGGTAATGGAATTTATCTAACGATTCTCTTAGATGAATCCTGCAAATCTGGCAACTTGTTCGAATTTTCATTTTATTGTACAATTGAAAGGATGATTGAAAACTTTTTATGAATGTCAGTTTCCATGTTCTGTCAAATGAAAAAAAAAATTGGAAAAAGATATAATTCTCTAAGAAAGAGAACAGGGCGAAAAAAGATTTTCCTCCAACATTGACCACTAATGGCCGCTCTGTCCTCCCAATGAATAATTTGTAAAAAACAATCATGAAAGTATTTCGAAAATATATCACTATACGAATATTCTTATCATAAACGGAAAGATATTTGTGAAAAAAATTAAAAAGAAAAAAACGGAATTATATATTGAAATATTTCATTTTGGTTATAAACTTTATATTCATAAACTTTCGATGTCATCAACCAGGAAAAAGTACTTCATATAAATTTAGTAATTTAGTTTCATATAATGTTAAACTTTTACTAAATATCATATTTTACATTTGTTCTTTTAATTCTACACCTTGTCATCTTTATTTGACTAAAATGAATGCTGTAATTTTATATGAATTTTAAAAACTAAGTGTTTGTAGCTGTGATTAGGAACTGATAATTGTAATGAAGCTGGAGTTATCGTTTTTCAGGTAAAAAGTCAATTATTTTGATTTGGCGATATTTTATAATCTTAATTGACTGGGTATTTTTAAAATTTGCTTAATATTGGTTGTCATATTAAAAGAGGAATTTTTGTTTAGCCAACTTTTAATAGTTTTATTTTAACAACAGAGTTAGTAAAAATCACTAACATACAATATATATATACGTTTAACATGCGTTTTATACATTATATATATATATATATAATGTACAAAACGCATGTTATTCCACTTTCCCACACTGCTAATTGAAAGTAATCCCACAGCGAGCAATAAATCATCCCTGTTAGAAAGTTTTAGTGTTAACCTTTTGATTTTTGCAATTTATGCTCATTTCAGATCTTGGACAATTTCATACCTTTTTTTTTCTTGAGAGAGAGAAAGAAAGCGGTCTAAATGTGATACACTTTAAGATTTTTATATTGCGAAGGCTATGATGACTTTGTTATAAGAGTTGCATGTACGAATATCGGTAATTGCTTTTTTTTTTTTTTTTTTTGCAACATGATCATTAATTTAAACCTTGTTCCTTTGCTTCTTTGTGTTCATGTATTGCACTTTATATATATATATATATATATATATATATATATATATATATATATATATATATATATATATATATATATATATATATATATATATATATATATATATATTATATATATATATATATATATATATATATTATATATATATTATATATATATATATTATATATATATATATATATATATATATTATATATATATATATATATATATATATATATATATATATATATATATATATATATATTATATATATATATATATATATATATATATTATATATATATATATATATATATATATATATATATATATATATATATATATATATATATATATATATATATATATATATATATATATATATATATATATATATATATATATATATATATATGTATATATATATATATATTCTTAATTCAGGTCGTTGGGGATTATGAAATTACAAATTGGCAACTTAGATATCTTTGAATTTCACTACTGTTTTAGGATTTTTTGACAATAAAATAAGAAGTTTCCATATCAAAAAAGTAATATTATTATATAAAATATATTATTGTGGTCTATTTATATATTTTTTTTCTCTTCTTTTTGAATCACAATAATTTTACTTGAGAAAACGAAGCACACCTATGTTACATGTTACTGGCGATGTTAAAACATCGCTAAAAGTTGCAAGGTAAAGAAATTAAAATTATATTTAGCAGCTTAAAAATAATTTTGCATATGTTTTGTACATTTGTCTTATTATGTGAGAGAAGAAATCTTTAAAAAAAAAGAAATTATTTATCAACAAACCATAATATTGCAGGAAAAGAAATAAAATAACTAGTCTTTCTCTAAATCTTTTATTAAAATTTTGTCTATATGTAAATAAAATTATGCTAAGTTAATCTAATTAAGTTTAGATTATATATAAAAAAGGCTTATAGTTAAAAAAAAAAAATAAAATTTTTATACAAATAAAATGAAAACTCTTAAGGCAAGTTGTTATAAAACATATTTTCATACAAAAAGTTATACTATTTTGTGCCTAAATAAAAAATAAATTGGATAAACATAAAATATAATGTACATTCTTATTATTATGGCAACCAAATAAAAATAACTAAAATTATGTCCTAATAACTTTTAAATATTAAACATAAATTGTAATTTAAAGTCTTTTTTAAATACTTTTTTGTACGTAAAATCTTTTTTTTAATATGTTCCAAATAAACTGTACTCCAGGTTATTTTATCTTAATTTATAATTGTAAGACAATTAGTAAAATAAAACACTAAAGATAATTACATTAAACATTTGTTTCATACGTCAAAAGTTTTTAAATAAAATATTCTAATTCTTATTAAATATTTTCTTAATAACAATTAATGTAATATGGATTAATTTCATTAAAAATTTTTTATTCTAATTCATTATCTTTATTTTTTAATTCTAAGTACTCTAATTATTCTTTATTCTAATTCATTTGATGAATTAATGGTACAATTTTACATTAATTAACAACTGTAAATCTTTACACTGTCACTAATTTATAAACGTTCACTTACACAAAGTATTTTAATTTATAATTGTTCAGGTACTCAATGTACCTGAAATGTTTTTTATCATACAACAGTTTAAAAATTTACTATCGAAATAATTAATTTATATTTTAATGGGTTTTTTTAATTATGTATAGTGATTTCTAACTTGATTTAAATAAAAAAAAACTTAAATTATAATGCAGAAAAAATTAAATCACATTTCTTTCTTAATTTGATTATTTTAATATTCTCTAACTTGCAGATTTCAGATCTATTTTTAAATCTTTTTCAGAGCATTTGCGTTTTAATGAAAGGAATTTTTATTTTTAACTTTGCTTTATTTTGTAGCTGAAAAAAAAAAAAATATTTTACAGAAAATAATTTTTTCGTAAATACAAATGTTTGTGTTTTTTAAAAATTGATTTTTTTTATTATTTTAAGAAGAAGCAAAATTGTGTAAATGAAAAATAAACAAAAACAAAATATTAAGAAACAGACACAAGTAGAAGAAAAAATACAATTAAATAATGAGAATGAATATCATATAGACTTAATTTTGTAAAATAATAAACATCCTTAAAAAAATTATTATTTAACAAACCGACCATCAAATAATTAAAACGATAATAAAAACATAAAAATAAACATTTAAATAATAAAAACAATTTCAGATGATATTTTACGAATTTAAGTATAAAAAATATGAAAAAAATAATAAGCTTAAGAAATAAAATATTTAAAAAAGAAATTTAAATGCAGACAAAAATAAATTGTCCTGCTTGTTCATAAAATTTTTATGTAAACATACTGCAGGAACAAAAAAAAATGCAATTAATGGTCTAACTGCAACCGTAAAGAAAGGTGAAGTACCTTGTTGAATAAGCAGCTTGCCTTCTTTCTGTCAATCGATGAAGAAAAATCGATTGAAAGGAACAGGTGCTTCCTTGCGACAAAATGTGTGAATCTCCAGAATTGCTGTTTGATATTCACTAACACATTTGCAAAAAAATATTTTCCTTTTGAATGACCCGGAAGTGCATGTTTTCAGGAAAACAGTTATTAAAAAAAAAAAAAAAAGGAAATATAAATAAAATTAAAGTAGTGTTTATTTATACAGCGTGTTTTGGTTTTTAAATTATGGACGATGTGCTCCGGTATAATGATAAAATAAAATAGATTTTGTATGAAAAATAATAATTTAGAATCCTTATTGTGGATTTATTGAAAATGTAAAAAGATTTTTTTATGCAAAGTTTGATTTTTATGGATAAAATTATAATGAAAACTTAAAATTGATCTAATAAAAACTAATTTATAATAATGAGGTCGTGCATTTATGTAATATAATTTAATGCATTATGTTCAAATACCATTTGTGTAAGAATAAAAAAAAATTTCACCTTTATACTTTTGATCATTTTACTGTTAGAATTATTACTGTATTATTATTAATTGTTAGAGTATATCGTGTATAATTTTACATATTTGCTTTTGCAATTTTCTTTTATTTTTATTTGTTAATGAATAATGAATGAAATAACAAAAATTTAAATCAAACATTTTAATAAGAAAAATCCTTATAATTCTCTTTCTAAAATCCCAAATCTAAAATAATTTCCTTTTTAGGAAAGTGTAGAAAATATAATAAAGAATTTCTATAAAAAAAAGGGAATATATTTTAATTATTCAAGTATTAACATAACAAATTTATCGTTTTTATCATTTAAAATGCTTTATATTTATTACATTATTTTTAAATCAAAAAGCTTTACATGTGCGTTTGCTTCATTTATGCAAAAAATTCATGCTTTCTGAGAACCAAGAAGGAGTCAGAATTATACTTTCTAATTCTGGGAAATTAAGTAAAAGGTGGCTAGTTGGTCGCAAATGAGTAAAGAATAAATTTAAGAATACAGATTCTAATGCTTTCAACAAGATGGTTATTCATTAGCATAAACTTATAGTTGTTTTAAATAAAATAACTCTTCATTCTTTTTACTACAAATTAGTTAATGCCAGGAATAGAATTGGGGTTTTAGTATAATCATTTAAAAAGGATGTTCTTTGTTATTTTTAGAAAACGTTTTTTAGATAAAAGTACGGAAAATAATAACGTATATATTTTATATAAAAATAAAAATAATAAACGAATAAGTTTTTTTTATCATTTCATTAAAACTGAGTTCCATAAATATAATTTATTATCAACCTCTTTAACCCTTAGAGTAGAAATTTTGGTATTAATTTCAGAATTTTTAACAACATTTCAATTTTTTTTTAATTTTAAATTTCTTATTTCCGATTTTTTTAAATTTTACAATAAATAATGTTATTTTATAAAATTAATCTTTAATTTATAATACTTTGAAAAGAGTTTGATAAATTGAGAAGGTTAATAGAAAATCAATTAAAAAAATTGTAGAATAAATAGTTAAGATTAATAAAAAGTTAATTGAAAAATAGTTTGAAAATTAAATGGATTAACAGAAAATTAATTAAAGAATAATGAAAAATATTATATTAAATTAAGAAAAATTGAAACATTTATTTATGAAAATAATTTCAAATATCTTCGATTTCCTTTTTTTTTTTTCTCTCTATCAAAAAATGTATTTCATTTAACTGAAAAACTGAAATTATTTTCAAAAAAATTTTTAATTACTAAAAGAAATAATTTTCATTTTTTAGATTAAATAAAGATACCATTTTTCAAAATCATATTTTAATTTTACTTTTAATTAACAATACTAAATATCTGTGGCAATCTAATGAATAAATAATCTAATGATATTTAACACTTTATTTAAATTTAGATAGAGTACTATCTATTTAATTATTTTAAATCCTATAATAATACAATAACAAATGAGTTTTTGATAAAATAACGAAATTAAATAGTAGTTCATTCTTTTTTAAAAGTTTTCAGACATCATTGTCTCCCAATTTTAACGCGATAAATACAAAGTTTTGTTTGGAATGTATATCATTATAGTTATTATATGTACAATTCATTATAAACCAACAATTTTTACTGCTCATAAAATCAGGTAATTGTCAATATTTACTGAAAGAGATTTCAGTAAATATTGATTTTTATGGCATTTTTTGTCATTGTTATTTGTATGGTATTTATCACAATAAATAATTATTCCAACCTGTAATAATGAGTGAAAAGAATCTATATATAGAGAGATAGATATATACATATATACAATATTTTTTTGATTGACTCGATTTGATTGATTTTCAAATCAAATCAGTAATTATCATTATTATCGATAATCATCTTTTCTTGTACTTTTTTTATTCATATTTGAGATAGACATCGATTTGATATTTATTATATATAGGCACCAGGATACCTTTTTTAGTAGCAATTATCATTAAAGCGCTATAACTTTCATGGTAATTATCGTTGAAATTGTAATTACCACAATCGTCGGGATTGTAATTACCACAATCACTCAAACATAAAACACCTTGTAGGAAGAAAAAGAAAAAAAGTGAATTTCTTTTCTTTTTTCCCGAATGGTTCCCTGCAGTAATACCTACTGAAAAAAAAACTACTGCCCTCAACCCAACTTCCACTACTTTGACTATTCCCAAACTAAACGCAACAGGGTGTCCCAAACGATAAATCCCCGGCAACCCTGCGGACAGTGGTGACCGCCACCAAGAAAAGAGCAGATTTGGAGGAGGAACACGTATGTGTGAGGAAATAGCGAGGGATGCGCCGTGGCGAGGCGCAATGGCAGCCGGATTTAGGGTCCGGGAGAGCTTGCAATGAAGGATCCCGATCCTGAAATCCCGTTTTCTTCGGATGGCGCCCCCGTGTATCCCTTCTTTGAAGACGAGAGGATGGCCAAGTGGAAAGAAGTCGTCCTCAAGGTAGGCCGTTAACGCTTTCCTTTTTTTTTTTTTTCTCAATTTCACCAAGCCTGTGTCGTCGTCTTTTATTTCCTTCTAGTTTGAGATCAGGCATGGGGTATGGGTGACGACTGTAAACAATACTGTCAATGTGCCGGGTCTTCTTCTGGTCGTATGCGTGTGTGTGCTGGGGTTCGTAATCTGGTTCGTCGTTACCCGTGCTTTTAAATGCAAGTTGTTTACCAGTTGCTATTCCAGAGCTGGTAAACAGCTGGTTTCCCCATATAAACAATAAGATTGTTTATTTTTATTTTTTATTTTTTTTTTTTTTGAGAAGTTTGTCGTGAAAGAGTTTGGGAAGGAACGGGCAGGTGACAGTTCTTCCAAACGTTTGTAGATTGGTTGATTCTCAAATAAAATGCGTAGGGCAAACAGCATTTTCCTTTAATGCTACTTGGTTTAGATTAATTTGGAAATTCATGTCTGACCAAAACTCTCACATTGTCACAGATTTATAATCGAGATATAAAAAAAATAATTTCGAATAAATCAATTACATGTTTTATTTAAGACTATAGAAATTTTAAAAAAATGGCCTTGAATATGACGATCTATTCCATACATATTTGTTTGTATGAATATCTTTTTATTATATTTATGGTTAATGATAATTCTTTTAATTTAAATTTTATAATTAATTTTTTCTGTAAAATGGCGAATTATGTTTTAATAATTAATTATAAGGCAGAATATTTAATATTTTTTTCGATATTGTAAAAAGTCTTAGGATTTTTAAGCATAAACAATGCCGATTTTCTACGCATTATTTCACATCTAAATACTTATGAAGCTTTTTTTTTTTTTAATGCAATATTCATTTTTAAAAAATATGAGCTACAGATAATACACACTTATTTAAATATTAACCTATATTTTAACAATTTTATCAAACTTTGGAATGCATTATTTTTTAATTCGTTTTTTTAAGATTTTTTTTTTTTTTTTTTTTTTTTTTTTTTATATATATATATATATGTTGCATTTCTTTTTATTGAAATAAATAAAAATGCAGAAAAATATTTGATTTTTAGGTGGTTCGATGTTTATTTTTTTGAATTTTTTTTTTTTTTTTTTTTTTTTTCTACGATATCTAAAAAAATCATTAAAGATCTTTTGGTGTATTTTAAAATCTAAATATATATATTTATTTTGTGTCCCCTTTTCTTGGTGTCATTTATATTGTAAAACAACTCTATTTTACGATGTAATATAATTTATATTGCAGAATTCTTCATCTAATTTATGGCATTTTGAAATTATGTTTTATTTATTTACAAATCATTTGTTTGATATACGACAAAAATAAAAATAAAAATTTAATAGCAATTTTTAATTAATAAATTAATAGTAATTTTAAAAAATTTTCTTGTGCTATGAAACAGTTATTTTCTAAAGTTGAATTAACGTTAAAAAATTAAATAAAATAAATTAATAAATAAAAAATTTATTTAATTTTAAATATACTAACTTAAAAAAAATAAAATTTACGATCTTTTAGAAAATACTTTCGTGCTATATGCAAAATATTTGTACTAATAATTTTTTTAATAATACTTTCTTTTCTATGTATGATATAGTAGTAAAATGCTTTTATTGGAAATAATTAAGGCGAAAAACATATTTGCACGTAAGGTATTTTTTCTAATTACTTATAAGGTATTCAAAAAATTATTTTATAAATATTTTTTCCCTCTGCTATTGTTTTTATTTGCTCAAATTTTATAAAAGTTACTTTGCGATTTACACGTTTGCTTCTAAATTTGCATTCACGATTGTTGAAATTTGCATGTAAAATTAAAAAAACAGCACTACAATCTAATAATGGTGAAGTGTTTTCATAATCATTGCACTTTTTCACTTATTCATTTTTTATCATTAATCTTTCCTGGTATTAATTATAATCATTGGAATGCAGCACTTTTATAACTAAATCTAACATAAAACAGTAAACTTTCTTAATGCATTGAAATTCATATTATATTTACTATATTTACTTCCACTTTAATGAATGCTGTGTCCAACATAAATTTTTAACATTCTTAAAATATTGAAATTGATTGAATATTTTTAAATAAAATTACATAAATAGACAATTAAAGGAAAATGCATAAAACAATTAAAACAAACATTTATATTTTATAACAAATATATTTATTATATATATTTATTATTTTAAATATATTTGTTTATTATATTTTTTAAAAAAATTATGTTTTTTATTCTATATAAATCATAAAATGCATTTCTATTTTCTTCTCTCTAAACGTATTTTGCTAATATAGCCATAAAATGTCTTAGCCTGCTTATTACTTCCACAAAAAATTATATTCTAAAAGATAATCAGAGTTAATGATGCTGCAGCATTTTTGAATGCGTTTCCTCAGTGAAGATATTGCATGTTATTATTATTTTTACTTACTAATTACTATCAAATTAAAAATATAAGTGCTTCTGAAGGCAGTTTTATCTTCAAATGGGTTTTCTTTGTCTGATTATAATTTTCATATTTTTTAACTATTGATTAAAGATAATATATTCGAAATTAATAGAATAAATTTTATTACACATTTTTATAAAATTGACTATTATGATGTCGACATACATATGTAATGATATATACATATGAAAATATCTATAGTTTACACTTTCTTACATTAAGGCCATCAACAATTTGTACCATTTAAATATAATTCACTATGGCATGTAATTGGTCGTAATAACTTGGTTACCCAGTATATTTACCCATAATTATTATGCATTTAATCAGATAAAAATATATTTATGTGTATATTTATAGTTTATATCTTTTACATCTAAAACGTTAAAAGTGTGTAGTCTTTAAATATAATTTACTATGACATGTAATTGGTCATAATAAATTGCTTAATCAGTGTATTTATGCATATTTATTCTGCATTTAATCCGATATAAGTATTTTTATAAATATATATTTGTGTAAATATTTAGAGTTTTGCATCTTTTAACATCCAAGCCCCAAAATATAATTTACCATAAATAAGGCCTTAAATGTAATTTACCATAAATATACAAATTATATAACAAATATTAAGTTAAATTAGTTTTATTTTATTTTTTACTTATTTCATTATCATCGATATATCATTCTATCATAATGAACTCTTATTAGAAAAGAAAATATGCTACACAATACGTGGTACACATACTGCTCCTACTGATTTATTGCTAGTGGCCTACCCCATTAGATATACAATATACTTGAAAATATCCGTCCAAACTTTAAAGTCTGATAGAATGGAATCGAAATAATGTTTGTTTTGAAGTAGAATATGTATTTTAAGTATCGCGTTTTATCGCTGATGTTGCAAAAAATATTCGCAAAGTAAAATTTATGGTTGGCCAAAGGAAATTTATAATAATGCAAAAATATTTCACATTGTATAATTTTCTTGAATCTATTTAAAGAAACATCTTGTTCCAACATGATGGTGCGCCAGCACATTTTACCCCTGGTGTCAGACCTTACCTGTAAGTTAATCATTGGTTTGACCTGTATGGAATTTTTCTTAGCTACTAGGAGTTATATATGGTTTTCATTTTATAATGATAAATTGAGATCACCATGAACGATTGATTCGTGAAATATCTGGTTGCCAGATTGATTGTTAGTACATGGAATTTTCGAAATGTACTGAAATTCATGCATCGACGATATGAAGCTTGTGTTAGTGTTGTTAATTCATCTCTCTTTTTAGCATTAATATATAAATAGAAAGTTAAAAAAATTTGTAACACCTCATTTTGTTCGCCTTCTCATCTGACTTTTCAAAATTTTCTTATCTTCCTGGCCTTAAACGTGGTATCTCCATACGCACATTGTATATCAAAGAATAAAAAGTTTATTTTGGTTCCTTATATCGCATTTTTAAATGTGTTCAGATATTTTTTAAACCTCCCATGTTTTAAAAGTGAAAAATTGGTATAATAATATTCGAATGTTAATTTTTATTTACTTTAATAACATTTTCATAGTTAATAAAAAGTAATATTAAATTAGTAATTTTTCTGTCGTTTTGCTCGAAAATTTTCTTGATTCAATACAGCTTCAGTCGATATGCAAAATGATAAAACTATGAAAATTGATGCAATAGTTAAGATTTAATCATCTTTTGTCATTGTGTTTATTAAAGTTTCTGATAATATAACTTTCTTAAATTATTTTATAGATAATGCATAAAAATTTCTAGTTCTTCTTTGCTTCAACCTGCATTTGGGAACAAACTTTTACAGCTAATTTTGCTATTAGCAGATCAAGTAATAAAAATGGCTTTATGGGTAAACTTTTTTTCTACAGCCTTATCTTAAGACAAAATAATTAGACGTAGCTGTAGTCTAAACATATCCATATTACCAAGTTCACAGTTTTATCTAGTGTCGTTGATTAATGGCACACTTGCTAAAGATTAAATAGTTAATAGTTTCTTTTTAAAAGGGGGCGCTATAATAACAGTACCAAAAATGAATTAAATAATAAATTGCTAATAATTGGGCCACAGTGTTTTACATCGTATTCGTAATATTGGTTGGAATTTTTCAGCTTTTTCCCCAAGTAGCAAATAAAGGCGAAGCAGTTATCCTTTTATTCCCTACTTCCCATTACCTTTCATTTCCATAGAGCTGAATGATGGCCTATCGGAATAATGCTATCTTTTATAAAGTGCTTAACAAGTTTATATGGTTTATGGAGCGACATTGAAAAACGTAAAGAGGGAAAAAATATTTGAGTTTAAAAAAAAAATGCGCAATTGATATATATTATATAATTTTGCATTCAAGAAAACTTATTAAATTAAAATTTTCTCTATACCGCACAAGGGAATTGAAGACATTTTAATAACATTTTCGTAATCATCAAAGATGTTAATTCATTAACTTCAAATTTATATATATATATATATATACTTGGTACGGTTTCTGTAATTTAATTGATTTCGAAATTCATTTAGATATTTTGTTGATACTAAATACTATCAAGAATGTGGGATTAAGTCTATACTGAGATAGACATTTAGAGATCGAGATATTTTTATGCCGTGAAAAAAAGTTTAAACAAGAATAAGTAACAGGGTTTTTTTAATTATGCCTATAAATTAAGACCATTTTTCTCCCAAAATATCATTTATGTGGAAAATTCAGATTTTCCCACGCTGTACCTCCGGAGTTGTTCGTTTCAAACTATGATGGTAAAATGTAGATATAGCGTAACAGTCCCAAACAAATGATGTTGCAAATAAATACTTAACCACCTAATGTCCGCAAAACAGCATTTATGTAGAAAAGTAAGCGTTTTCCAGACTGTACTGTAAAATTAAAAATCTTGTACTTACATTTTGCCATGCTAATGTGAAACGAACACCTTTAAATGTGGAGAGTAAGGAAGTATGCGCTTTGCTTCCATCTCCTGCATTTCAGTGCAAAAACATTTTTAGTCTACAGATTTATCTATCCTTTCCTGCATAAGCAGAGGATAATTTTAATAAATTTAGGCCTATAATTATTTTTATTTTATTTTTATAAGCAGAGGATGTTTGGTCAGATGATTTCAGACCAAACTTCTAGTTTAGGAAATCCAATGCTCTGTTAAACGGAGCTTCAGTCCTTATTATAATACATAAAAATTGTAAAATTCATTTTATTTTCAAATTTTTTATAAACAGGATAATTCGCAGAACGTTAGTTTTATATCCGCTTTTAGTCTAAATATCGAAATTTCAATTGGCTGAATTACTATAATCTTTTTTCTTATTAAAAAAAATAAATGCGAGAGGTTGCAAATAAATAGTTTGTTATTTTTAAGAAACCTTTGTATCAACTAATAGTTTTTCAGAATTCGTATACAAAAATTTTGAGATAATGGAAGTCAAAAATATTTCTTATCAATTTGAGACAATTTATTAATTTAAAGCTGTAATTAATAAGGAAATCTAATGTAAATTATCTACAAAAGTAACCATTATAAAATATTTCAAACATAAAAAACATTGTATCAATCAATTTATACATATACTTATGAGGCAAAAACATTTAAAAAATTAACACTCTCTTTTATATGTTCTACTCAGATAAAAAATGTCGTAATACATATTTAAGAATTTATTTAAGTAATTTTATCTATAGTATAAATTCCTGTATGAATATATTATTTTATGTATGTAGTTTTTTTTAATTCATAAATTATTAAAAAAATTAATTACCCTAAGAATATACACAAATTTTAATGCTAATTATTTTTCCTAACATAATAGTTAATTATATACAGATAAATAATAAAACATAATTAATAATAGCAAAAGAATTATTTGCATTTTACATTAGAACTACTTTTTTATGGTATGAAACATACACTATTTACAGTATGTCCTTAAAAATATTCTATTTTACCGATATTTTTCATTACTTATAAATGTTATGCTCTTAAATCTTTTCTGTCAAATAAACGAATAATATCACGCATAATAAACATTAAAATGTCGCATTTCGTTTCAAACCCATCTTGAAAATAGAGGGAAATACTTTCATATATTTGAAAATAGTATTAAACGCAGAACTGGATTCCGTTTAAATTTCGAAATTATTTGCCAAGCATCCGTTATTTATTTATTTATGAATAGACATTATGTGGCATGTTTTGCAGTAGGACTGAGTTGTTTTCAATATTGTTTTCAAATGGATTTAGATAGAAAGTAAATATCTGAAATTCATATTTATAATAAAAACATTATTTCAGAAATGCTCTTTTGTGCTTGTTGATTAGAAAATAATCCTAATTTATTTTATTAAATCGTACGTTTAGAATGCATACCACTCTGCTGATCAAGACCAATTTAAGTTTTTTTTTTTTTTCCAATTTATTACTACGCAGTAAACATTTATCTTTTCATTAGATGAGGCTCCGTGTTAAATCTAAATCTTTTAATCTACTCTCAGAAGTTGCTTATTTTACTCAGAAATTGAGAGTACTTTTTTTTCCAAATATATTTTTACGATATTGTTTCCGAATGCCAACCTTTTTATCTGAAGTTTATTGCTACTAAAAGGGCAGATATGTAGCGGGTTCAACGTTACCAAAGGTTCATCAAGAGGTTCACCCATATTGTCTCCCAATACTTATAGCGATCCCTTCCTAGGGATGGCTCTGGGAAGTTTACACCCCCTGTCGCTTTCTTTGAATTCTACTGAAGAATTTTCAATCTTACGGATTTATATTGCCTTTCATAAGCATCGCAGAACATTGAACCAATCCACCATGCACTTCAGAATCACCGATGATTGATGACTTGTAGACGTTTGCTACTAAAAGTGACAATATATATATATATATATAAATTTAACATGTTAAATTTAAAAGTTATGAAAATACTCTTTTCCTTTAAAAAAATTGAATTACCAAAAATTTTATGTATTGATTATAACATTGGTGGTAATTCAATTTTTTAATGAATATACTACAGATTAAGATATTACCATAAATATTAACAAAAATAAATAATATTACCACACATATTAAGATATTGCCACAAATATATAGCTGCGAAGAAATTATTCGCCCGTCTGTATTAAATTTCAGTCTAATATAGAACAGAATCAAATATTTGCCTCTTTTATACTAGGAAAATTTTGTATTAATTGATAATAACATTAATCTTCCGAGCATTATATGTTATGGATATTTTATGTGCATTTATTATTTTATTAGATACATTATATTATTTTATAAAAGATTAATGTAGTTAATCATATCATTCATAATATAAATAATCATATCTGTATCACCCTTCCCATAATTAGAAATAAATATTTTCACAAAAAAGTTCTTAATGTACAATTAGTAGATAACACCTTGAAAGAAATATAAAAAAATCATAATCGAACTATTAATTTTTCCATACGAATTTTGTTCCAAATTCAAATTTAAAAGAAATGCTCTACTTTCTAAAGTGAAAAAAATTGCATCCATATTTTTGTTCTCCTTAAACTAAAAAAAAAAATCTTTATTAGGTATTAAGAGTATAAAAAGTGAAAGGGAAGAACCTGAAAGCATAAAAGCAAGTAAGAAAGTCATCACTTCACCCGTTCAGATATTCGCCTCTTTATAACCCTGCAGTTCTGCGAGCGAATTTTCATCGTGCAATATCATCTTCGTCCATAAAACTATCATCACCTAAATGCAATTTGTAGCATGGGCAACTCCCTGCACAAAATAAGGTTGTTTGTAAACAATCACGTCTCATGGCCCAGCGAAAAGCTGCAACTGCCTCTCTACGTGACTCTTCAAATATATTTATCCTAACTGCCTGCCTCTGGTCGTTCTGAAAGCTGAACCATGTATTATCCTCGTAGATTTTAGGCAAACTGTAGGAGTTTATTTAATTCATTGAAAATTTCAATAAAATGGGAGCAATATTGAAATGTGTGGCAAGAGATTTGAGCAATTACTGAACATGTCAAACAAGTAAATTATACTAAATGCCTTTAAAATAAAATATTTGTAACTTATGTAATATTAGAATAGTAATTTTCAAAAAAAAATTATAATAAGTATTTCTTTTTATTTGGTAATTTCTTTAAAATTCAAATTCTATTACTTGTAGTGTAAATTTTTTTGCTTAATTTTCAAATGTTGCTTACACAATTTTTGATAACTCTTTACAAAACCATGTAAGATAAAAACAAGTGAATTAGTATGTAGATATAGTATTAGTATGTAGATATGTAGTTGAAATGACTGATATATATTATTTGGAAAAATATTAGAGGAAATCTCTTGTAAAGATTCCAGCTGACCATAGACGACATGCTGTTGCAGCGTTTTGGTTGGAGACTGGACATTATTGCCTTGTGGGACATTTATTTTGATTTAACATCATTTCGTCTCTAATTATGTATTAAGCGAGAGAAAAATTGTCATGGAGGCATTACATCTTAAAGAATGTCTTAAAGTATCTGGGCGTTTATATGATCTTCATAGTGTATCTATCACACATTAGTCAATGAATTCGTATGTTCAAGTGCTACTGCTAAAAATAATATATATATATATATATATATATATATATATATATATATATATATATATATATATATATATTGCAAGTCTTTTAGGGTTTATTTTATTTACTGTAGATAATTCTGATATTCATATTACATCATATAAACATGTATATTTACTTTAAGAACTTCATATAACATTAGTCTTAATTATAATTGATCTTACCTTAGCATAAAAATGTTTTTGTGGTGGTTCATTAACAAAAGATAATCTAGTAATATATAATATAAATTAAGGACTACTATGCAAATTTTAATTTTACTATTTTAATTTCCACGTTAATTATATGTCACACAATAATATAATCTATACACTATTTCTCAATAACATTCCATAAAAACACTTTGACATTTTACAAAAATCCCTATTCACATTAAAAACAATTCGAAATTCTTTTCAACATACCTGCGTAGAATATAAGAGATATATTCTCAATAGTGTAAAATTTATTTTTCCGCTAAATCCTCCCAAGAAATCTGAATAAAGCGTGATTTAATGAATTTTCATTGTTCTCAAGAACTCGTTTGTGTTTTCTGTTGACGAATCTTCTCATAAAAGTTTTGACTTAATTAAATCTTTGTATTTCCGCCCACTACCGCTCTATTCAATTCCCTGTTCCTCTTCTTCATCTTTCTTCTACGTTTATTATTCCTCTTTTTCCCCTTCTTCCAAGAAACTCAAATCCGAAATCTCGACTATTCTGTTGACTAATAAAGCCGCAGAAATCGTTTCATTGAAGTCAAGGTCATGGTTTTCTATGAAACCCATTTAATTCTATACCATACGATTCCTATTTGCTTACTCGTGGCTTCTTTATTGGATTTGATGTTCTTGTTTATTATTGTGCTTAAAGTATTAGTGATCCTATTACTTAAACATCAAAGCAGTTTTTTTTTTTTATTTTCAGTTTTTTCTTTGATGTTCGTAGAATCTTAGAATAAATCGATGAGGTTTTATTTTATAGCGCATTCAAGCACATATTGTACCATCTTAAAATTTATTTATTTATTTATTTATTTTTACTTAAAGAGATATTTTTGTTCTTTTAAATGCAAAGAACCATCACTTTAACTGTACCTGTATTGTGTTTTTATTAAAGGTTTGTAAGGGAATCTATTTAAGGCCTGATGGCCGAGTGTCTGGCACTCGATGCCACAATTTTCTTGTTCGTGTCCCTGCGGTGTCATGGATACTTGTAATGGTTCGGAATCCACTTTAAACAGTAGACCCGGTCTAATATGACAGTAGAGCGTGTGGCGTAAGGCTGACAGTCTTAGCACTTAAAAAGAAAACTTCTTCTGTCTCGAAAACAGCAAGTAGGCAGACAGCCTTGGCCCACGCTAGGGCTGTTGTGCCAATGAAGAAAAAAAGAATCTATTTAATCTCCTTTTTTCTACATAAGTGGTCCTCATGTTCAAATTATGTTTATCATGAACAAACCAGCCGACGGGCGATGAGAAAAGGGCATTTAGATGTAATTGTTCTGCATGTACGTAAATTAAAATCCTATAAACTCCCACCAGATATCCTGAATATCGATACGATTTACACTCGTTGGCGCAATCACCTTATGTTTCCGTATTTCAAAAAGCAGCGACTGAAATGAACGTTAGGTTTCCAACGAATTCGAATTCTCCGGCAAGTCAACTGTGTACGTTTCCACTGGTTCATGAGTAAAGCAGTTCATTTATTTGAACTGTTGTACAACTATTTTCTTTAGATTTGGATCCTTTACTTATAAAATAAAGCTCATTATTTTATAACTTATAATGTAACTAGGTATAAAATAGATAGGCTGGTATAATAAAGCCTAACTAAGGTATAAAGCTTGTATTTACACCTTATCATTCGATCAATAAAAACAACTTTTAATTTTCAGCTTTGTTTCAGTCAAGCTTTGCTGTGAAATATTTGGTACTAAATAAGTATAAGTATATTATTACTAAACCAGATTTCCGAATATACATTTATTACATATAGTGTTTTGAAAACAAAAACAAAAAATAAGAAATTGATATAAAGTGTATAAAAGAAAAGTACACTTTTATTTAGACACAGAGAATAATTGATAGATCCCCGTATGAAGGAATAGGGAGTTTTAATCTTTATGTGTGCAAAAACCATCAAGGACCCAATTAATTTTACTCAAAATAATCAATCTGATATTATAATAATACACTGACTATCTCATTGGGATATTAAATAATAATATAATAATGAACAAAATTATTAATACATCATAAAGGTACAAAGAAATTAACGTATCATGAGGTACAAATTAATTCATTTTTTTTTTTTCTTACAAATTAGTTACTTTGAATACCTTTGTGTTTTCTATAAAATCGAAAATGTTTCTATTGATAATCACAATTACAATTCAAAATATTAAAATTTATTGGTTATGCATATTTCTTAGGTCTATTATGGTCATTATTATGGTTTAAGTAAAAAATTATAGCAATTTCAAAGTATAGCAACCCCTGAATCCCTCCCTCAGACCGTTAACCCCTGGTTAAGAACCTCATTTATTGTCGAGCTGATGTCTTGCAATCAACTAGTGTATGACACTTAGAACCTTATTTTTAATTATAATGTGCTAGAGATGTATTTTATTTAAATAAAAATTATCGTTTATATATCTTTATAAACGATCATTTTTATTTACGATATTCTTTATTTAAGTAACTTTGTGCATAATAAAGCAATGTTTTATTTTAAGCAAAAAGAGAAAATATATCCTAACATATCATCCCACAGGACCACATCTCCTATAGAGTATACGAGTATCATGCAACCGAAGTGATCTTCACCTTCATTCTTAATTTCCTTTTCATCATCGAGACTGCAGGCCTCACTTTTTTTCTGATAATTTTATAGTGATTTCATTATATTCATCTATTTTGCATACTTGCTTTTTTTTTTTTGCTATTTGTTTGTTGATAATTTGATTAACTGTTCTAGTTTAATTTGGTTTGAGTAACAATGACTCATGATGATCTCTTTATATTCATGAGTTTTACATACTTGCTTTTTTGTATATTTTTGTTGGTTTTGTTGCAATTAGTTTCTTGCCACTTTGATTAACTATTCTAATTTGGTTTGACTAACACTGATGATGATGAACTCCTCATATTCATGCCTTATACGTACTTGCTATTTTGTATACGTTTTGTTGATTTTGTTGCTATTTGTTTCTTGTTACTTTGATTAACTATTCTAGTTTGGTTTCTTGTCGCTATTAGTATCTTGCTACTTTGATTAACTATTTTAATATGGTTTGGTTTGGTTTGGCTAATATTGACTTATGAGGATCTCATTACATTCATGTACATACTTCCTTGAGTTGGGTTTAGTTTGGTTTGACTAACACTGACATTCGATGATCTAAATATATTCAAATGTTTTACATACTTTTTTTTTTTTTGAATACTTTTTTGTTTCTTGTCACTTTAACTAACTCATCTAGTTTGATGTTTTGTAATGATGAATACTGACTTACTTTACCGTGCAAGCTTGAATTGCAAGCTTTAGTCTTGCACCACGCCAAGTTATTTTAATCTGTTTGTCAAAAATGCAATTTTAATCGATTTTATGCATGAATCATTTTTTTATCTTTTATTTGTTTAAATTTTATGAACTGTTTGACACAGTTGGGCCAAAACGAGTTTTGGTGCCATAAAACACATATTTTTAAATGGAGATATTCTACTTCAATTCCTAAAAAGGACAGCCACAAAAAGTTTGTTATTTTTATTTATTTAGATTTTAATGCATGGAATATAAATAAAATTTTTGTTAAATTTTTGTTAAAAGTTAAATTCTACGAAAAAATGACGAGATTTCATTTCTTAATCTCCAAAATATGGAAATAAAGTGTTTCAGCTGATTACTGAGTTTTATTAATGAGTAAAATTAATGGGGAAATGAAAGAAAGAAAATAATCTTCCAAAACACAATACTCAAAAGCGTTATGGAAATAATGCAATCACGTAATTATTTCCTTTTTTAATGAAAATCTTTTAAACGATCTATTTCAAAAAAATTGATTTGCTTGGAAATTTTAACCAAGGTTATTATTGAGCAATTCCCTTTTACATCTCATGAAGAACTGCATTTTGTAATTCAAATTTGAACGTGGAATCTTTTTTTTTTTTTTTTTTTCATTTTTGCACTTTTATTTTTGAGAAAAACATCATCGTAACATTTAACATCGTTATTTATTTATGAATCAACTTAATCATTTTATTTATGATTTTATTAACAATGGAAAAATCTATCAAAAATTGAAAAAAAATTATTTAAAATATTTTAAGTGGATTTTTATAATATTTTACTGAGCTTTTAAACATTTTGTATGTGCAATACTAGTATTAATAAATAAGGAACATTATTAATATTTAAGGCATTAATTATTTTATTAGCAATAAGAAATGAAATCTCGTCATTTTTTTCGTAGAATTTAACTTGTAAAATAAAACAAAAATTTTCTTTATATTCCTTGCATTAAAATCTAACTAAATAAAAATAACAAACTTTTGTGGCTGTCCTTTTTAAGAATTGAAGTAGAATATCTCCATTTAAAAAAAAAATTAAGTTATCACAGTAAACAAAGTTAGTTTGAAATTCTATATAAAAATACTTATAATATTTCTGTATTTATTTTATACTGTACACTGTTGTTAAATATTAACAAAAATGGATTTTTTACCTTAAGTATTTCTCCATGTACGAGGGTTGAAAAAAAAAATAATATGTCAGCTATTCAATGAAAAAAAAAAAAAAAATGTTTTTTAAAAAGTCAAATATTTTTAGTAATTTTCTTTCTTTATAATTGTTATTTTATTAAAATTCCACAAAATACAAATTTTTCTAAACTTATCTTAAAATAGTTATACGCATTCATACCTATACCTATAAGAAAAATGTTTATCAAAATATGTAATACTCTTGAATATTTTGACAGAAATTTTTTAAGTAAAATAAAAATAACTTTTACCTTTTCTGCTGTTATTGATAGAATTTGATTTAAAAAATTATAAAAAATAGGTTTACCGAATAATGAATAACCGACTGAAAAAAACATATATGTCATGTTGAATATTTAATATTTAGAAAGCTGCAATAAGTTCATGCCAAGTTGAATATTATATGTTTTGAAAACTCTTCCTTTGGATATCATTTTAAGACCTACACAAAACTTTTCAGTTCCATAACTTTTAGCATTTTAAGTTTTAAAATCCATCTGAAACAGAGCAGCAGTTCAAAATAATCGATATGTCTCAAGTTCAAAGGCCCCCTCTCACTCAATGTCTATTCGAAAGATTTCTTCAAGAATTTTTAAACTATTGGATTTCAATAATGATCTTGGAGCAATATTGAATGGAAATTCCAATCAAGAAAACTGAACTATTAGAAACTAACGAAATTTAAATGGATGTTCAATAACTAATTTCAAAATATTAAAATTGGTTTTTGTCGCATTGGTACGAATCAAAATACCAATGATTTTCATTGATCAATTTTTGATCAATGAAAATCATTGAAATCATTTTCATTCATCAATTTTTGATTTCAATGCATTTGGTAAGAAATTCTACTTTATAGAACTTACTTGGAAGAAAATTTATTGCTAAACTTTATATTCTTTTACTTTGAAGAAGCGTTAATTGTATATTCTTAACCATATCGTGACGACATGGATTACTGATGTAATTCGTTCAATTATTAGAATTCTTTTGAAAATTATATGCTTTGCAAATTGGGTCTGATGGTCAGTGGCTAGCGCTGTGGCGCTCGGTGCTATAGGTTTCGCATTCTGGTTCTGGGGGTGCCATAGATATTTTTAGTGGTTCGGGGACCACTTTAAACAGTATCCCCTGGTCTAATAGGATCGTAGAGCGTTGAGGTGTAGTGTCACTCGTGCCCGTAGCATATCTTCAAGCTACACATGCATCCTGGGTAATGCAAAATGAGTAACAGCGTTCATCGGTGCAGCCCACTTGGAGTGCTCACAGGAAAATGTTCACTACGACCCAGTCCTCGACGTAATTAAATTAGTATATTTCATAATATTATTATGCAAATAATTAGCAATTACCACTGGTAGTTATTTAGTAAATAAAAAATTGATAATTTTTCTTTGTAAAGCTCTCTTTTTTTTTTTAATTTTCTATTGCAATGTTTTATGTTTACTTTTTTATTCGTATATCTTTCATTTGTTTACAAATATCCTTGTTTATTGATTTTCAACTTTTTAATCGTATTTAGCATTATCCATTTGGTTTTGATCCTATGTATTACCACTTAAATATATCAAATATACTCTCTATAATTTGTAAATTCTTGAGATGAAACCGCTCCAAATTTGCATATTGTTAAATAGAAATTCTACTGAACTATTCAAATCGATGTCGATGCTATGATCTTCCGAACCGTTCATGATATAAATCAATGGTGATACTATGATCTTCCGAATCTCTTATGATCTAAACCGATGGTGATACTATGATATTCCGAACCTTTCATGATCTGAAACGATGTTGATAACTTATCTTCCGAATCTTTCATGGTTTGAATCGATAATGATACCATGATCTTCCAAATCTTTCGTAATCTCTGCCGATGACAATATGATATTCACTGGTTCTGTTCGTTTTTCAAAGTTAATCATCGATAAGAATCAAACCTTAACTCTTCGACTAATAACGAGCAGTGCTAGCGTGCATGCCAACTGAGGTTTGAATATGCTGGCGGCGTGGTTATATTTACTGTTTTCAGAAACGAGGAGATTCGATGGCGATTTTGGCAATATATGCAAAGCGTCTCACGTCGATTGCCTAATAAATATTTTTTATTAATATATCAAGCTGCCTAATAAATATTTTTCGGTGCTTCTCCAATACGAAAGAAAATGCGATGCAGTTACCCCCAAAAGTCCCCCTGGTAGGAAGTATTCTCCCTTTTTTTCCCTGTCGGTGGGTTATTCATAATATACATCTGTGAAACACGCCCACCGCTGTTTAATAAAAAAATAATAATCAAATGGTTTGACTTTTATGCTAACTAGTCGTCTGATCTATAATTTAGATAAAATATTTTTACTATTAATAAATAATCAATGTAAAAATAACTACATATGCCAATTCAGTTAAAATTACATAAATAAACCTTATAAGATTATGCAAAAGCAAATCGTAAAAATGTCATTTTATGTATAGTGATTAATTAAGAATTTCAAATCAAATCAGACATGGCATTTAGCTGCTTTAATTTAAAATAAAAAGGACTAATTTCAATTAGTTCAATTTATTTGAATATTGAAAACTGTGTTCTTATAGAAAGATTTGTATATATCATGAATATTTTTTACAACATTATATAGTATAAAAGCGAATTTTTCAAATTGCGCATGAATTTCTAAACATCCTTTACCATGGCCCAAATGGGGCTTTTCTGGGCCTGGTGTAGGCTTTTCACACTAGGGGATTAGTAACGATAACAACATTTTTAAACATTTATTTTTAGAAAAAGAACCAATCACTGATTTAATTTTATAAAAACTGTATTTTGTATCACACATACAAAGAATGAAGAAAAAAACTCTAACCTTCATAAAATAAAAAAACAAGGTGATTTTATATTTTATCGTCTTCGGTCTACTTATCATAAAAGCATTTACAATAAAAATTAAGTAATAATAAAGATAATTAAAAAATTAATTATACTAAATTAGTATTTTATCAGTTTTCTATTCAAGAGTTCTTAAATCGTCGTTAAATGAAACATTTCGGTTAATAAGGCATTAACAATATTCCTTCCTGACCATTATTTAAGATTTTTTTTTAAACTTTGGCATCCGGCAGTTTTGACAGAATTAGGTCCCAAGGTAGAAGTAACATAGTTTTAACTTTTCAAAAATAAGTTAATATATGACATTAATGAAAAGCTGATAAAAAATTAATCTGCTTTTTTTATTTAAATATAAACATTTTTAATCTTAACATCATTAATGATGCTGTTATTAGGTTTAGTTAATGCTTTGAATTCAAGCAAAAAAACATTTCTTTCTAAACCGAAAAGAAATACGTAAATCATGTTAAGCTATTTAGATAAATTAAATCTTTAACAATCACAGTACAAAGAAGAAGTAATCTTTCCTAATTAACAGAGAATTTCACTGTTTCTCAATAGAAAAATGCTTAAGACATTCACAATTATTATTTATAGAAAGAAAATTAAAACTGAATAATTATTTTTTTCTTTGTAAAATACATTATTTATATACATGTATTTTGTTTACGTTATATATATTTAGTAATAATTCAGCATTTCAAATTGTAAGGTTCAAAATTAAATGTGAGAACTAAAACCATTTAAAAAATTATAAAGAACTAATATAAAATTGAAGATATTACCGTATAATAATAAAGATTTAAAATAACATATGTCATATTTACGTTGCGTATATTAACATAGAAATAATAGTAATTAAATTTGAAGAGAAAATCAATACATTTCAAATTCATTGGGCACGATTTATTCAATTTTTGGAAGTCGCACTTTTTGCTGAATAAAATTTAAAAATTCAAAGTACATTCTACATTTTGTAATGTTTTCTGATGGCTGAATGTCTAGCGCTCTGGCTCTCGATACCACAGGCTACGGTCGCAAGTCCCTGGTGACATGGATGTTTGTAGTGGTTGGGAATCCACTTTAAACAGTAGGTCCCGGTCAAATATGTCTAATGTTTGTCTAACGTTCTTCGGACTCGGAGCCAAGTCAGACTTCTACCTACGGGTGCTCCATCAGCCTATACCTCCGTAGTATCTCCATCCAAGAGTAAACTACTCCGTCCCACTTTGTAGGACACTGAGATTGAGTCACCCCATATAATTTTTTTTATGAAAGAAAAAAATATTACGAGTGTTTTCATTTGAAGTCTTTTTGTGACTTTTATAATAAGAGATATTCTGGTTTTGGTTTTCTGTTCTACGGTCGTCTTGTGCACAGGAAGGCTAACAAAGACCGGTACCTACAGTTT
The DNA here is from genome assembly GCA_021605095.1 of Caerostris extrusa. NCBI lineage: Eukaryota > Metazoa > Arthropoda > Arachnida > Araneae > Araneidae > Caerostris > Caerostris extrusa. Next base: position 240,923 of record BPLR01002393.1, read on the forward strand.
AAAGTGGATTCTGAATCACTACAAAACACCCATGGCACCACTGTGACTCGCACCCGAAATCAGTGGTACCGAGTGCTAAAAGCGCTAGCCACTCGGCCATCAGGCCCATAATAAGAGATATCTATTTTGTCTTCTCTATTTTGATATTAATCAGATAAATGTTTCTCTCACTGTAAGTAATTTTAACTTCTTTAGAGACGGCTTTATTTTATTTTTAAATTAAATTTATTAAAGAAAAGATAATTAAAATGCATTGCAAAACTTTTTACTGCACAAACCATTGTGATTAATTTATATTTTATTCGACGTAAATTTTGCAAATTGTTAATACTAGATAGTTTACTCGGAAAAAAAGTGGTACAGGGAAATTCTTCAATAAATTATGATAAAAATTAATTAATAGGGACTGTTGTAAAAACTGTAATTATATATTAAAAATTATTTGTAAAAACTGTAATTAGCTAGTATATAGGTAGCTAACTTTTTTTTATACTTAATTTACCTTTACTGCCCTAAATATGTTGATGATATTTTTGTACATTTTTTGTGTTTTTAATTTTTTGGCTCTCTTAATTGTTGTCGATATGAGACAAATAAAATTCCACCTAATAAAAAATGGAATTTGTATTTCTTTACATAAAAAGTTCGTGACTTAAGAAATTACGAAAAAATATACATAATAAAATAATAATATAGGCAAATTCTTTAATGATTTACAGATGATTGAATCTAGTTCCAGAAGAAAAACAACATAAAAGAAAATATTTTTTTAACATCAGCTACTATTATTAAAAAAAAATTGCTCTTTCTTTAAAGTTAATTTTAGCATAATGAATAAAATTATTTAAGAGAAATTATTCAATTATTGTTATATATTTAGGTTTAGAGAAGAAGAAAAGATCAACATAAATTTTTAAAAATATATTAGGTATACAAAAACAATTCTATTTTTTGAGGAACATGTCATAAACATGCTCAAATGTTACTAACAAAAGTTTATTTGAACTTATGTTTTCTAAGGGTAACGTTTCATATTCATGGAGTAATGTTTATCCCATGAATTCATTTTCATAGGGCAATATTTTATATTCATGGAATAATTCTTGCCCATGAACTCATATTTCATAGGAGAACGTTACATATTCATGGGTAATGTTTATCCCATAATTCATTTTCATAGGGCAATGTTTATATTCATGGAATAATTCTTAGCCCATGAACTCATTTTCATAGGGCAATGTTACATATTCATGGAGTAATGTTTATCCCATGAATTCATTTTTCATAGGAGCAACGTTTTATATTCATGGAATAATTCTTAGCCCATGAACTCATTTTCATAGGGCAATGTTACATATTCATGGGTAATGTTTATCCCATGAATTCATTTTCATAGGGCAATGTTTATATTCATGGAATAATTCTTAGCCCATGAACTCATATTTCATAGGAGAACGTTACATATTCATGGAGTAATGTTTATCCCATGAATTCATTTTTCACAAACAATGTTTTATATTCATGGAATAATTCTTAGCCCATGAACTCATTTTCATAGGGCAATGTTACATATTCATGGAGTAATGTTTATCCCATGAATTCATTTTTCATAGGGTGGAATAATTCTTAGCCCATGAACTCATATTTCATAGGAGAACGTTACATATTCATGGAGTAATGTTTATCCCATGAATTCATTTTTCATAGGGCAATGTTTTATATTCATGGAATAATTCTTAGCCCATGAACTCATTTTTCATAGGGCAATGTTACATATTCATGGAGTAATGTTTATCCCATGAACTCATTTTCATAGGAAATGTTACATATTCATGGAGTAATGTTTCTCCAATGAATTCATATTTCATAGGGCAATGTTACATATTCATGGAGTAATGTTTATCCCATGAATTCCTTTTTCATAGGGCAATGTTTTATATTCATGGAATAATTCTTAGCCCATGACCTCATATTTCATAGGAGAACGTTACATATTCATGGAGTAATGTTTATCCCATGAACTCATTTTTCATAGGGAAATGTTACATATTCATGGAGTAATGTTTCTCCAATGAATTCATATTTCATAGGGCATTGTTTCATATTCATGTAAAAATTTTCTTCCATGAAATATTTCATAGGGTAATGTTTGCATGCATTGATGCCACGTGTAACAATACGTGTCACAAGCATGGCTGCAAATTTTGAGTGCCTACTTTAATAGTCATTCCTAAACAAGGAAAATTTAAAATTTTTCTTCTAATCTACAAAAAACGATTACTTTTTGTTAATATTAATTAATATATAAAATGTAACGATAGCTAATACATATTTAATAATTTCCATTAAAAAATGAATAATTCAATGTCACAAATTATGAATGAAATTTTGAAAAAAATTTACCTGATGTGTAAAGAGAGTTTTTAAGTTTGAATATATTTATGGAAAATGCAATTAGCTGGTATATCCGTGTTGTATAGCATCTTTTTATATGTAATTTTTTATATATCCATATAATATATACATATATATATATATAGATAGATAGATAGATAGATATCCATATTTAAAAAAAATAACTTATATTGTATGCCTTCAGAGTTTGTTTAAGATATTTTAAATCTCTCTTTCATGCTAACAACCCCCAATAACTTTCATTTTTTTTTTTTTTCAATCCAACAAAATATAACAATAAATTAGAAGTTTTAAAAGAAAAGTTGGGAAAAAAAGTTCTTCCTTGGAACATAATGTAACAGTAAACACCAATACTTTACCATTTTGGACCGAACATACTTCAAACGCCATGTTCTTCTTTAAAATTTTAAGGCTCCGACAATACATTCTTAAAAGACAAAAAAAAATTCTTTCTAAATGCTCCCATTCACCGCTGTTGTGTAATGGGCAAGGAAGAACGAGGGGGGTTGGGGGGTGCTGAAAATGTGCAACACGCAGGTCCGCACTTTTGAAAAATCAATTTAATTGATATTTGATCGGAGGCTACTTCTCCGTTCGTAGCTTTCCACCTAGACCCTTTTATCCGAGAGAAGATAACAGGAAATCCCTACATCCGGTCTCCATGACAACGCTATCGCTCAGCTTCAACGATTTCCCATTCTTCCACACACACACACGAGAATGGAAGCAAGGTTCTTTTCCCTTTTCTTTTTTTTTTTCCCTTTCTTCCCTCTTTCCACTCTTTTATTCTTTCTTTTGTACCAGCGCTAGGGATAAAAACAATTTATACCTTCCAATTTTCGAGCGACAAATGGAAGTGACGATGTTTCACGCCTGTAGGGTTGGCTAGAAGTCCCTTTTTATTTATTTTTCCTTTCTCTTTCTCTCTCTGTCTCTTGCTGCTCAGTTTAGTTTGAATTAACTTGTTGATTTGAATTGTCTTCCACTTTGAAAAAAAAAAAAATTGCAGTGATTTTCTCGTGTTTCTTTAAGGAGTTTAACGTTAACCACGCACAAATTTAGTTTTCCCAGAATATGGTTGATTCAAAACGTATGGAATAAAAATTTCTTAAAAGAAATTAACAGAAAATAGTTAACTATTATAGATACAATTTTCTGTTAATTAACAGAAAATAGTTTAAAATAAAAAACTAAATGCATTTTTGAAAAAATAAAAAATATGTCAAAAATAAGTAAATAAAATAGATAAATGTTATAAATTAATAAAGAAATGTATTTAAAACTAAAAAATATAATATATATATATAATACATATGTATTTTTAAACAACTAAAATAAATAATTTCAAATAAAATGTAGTTTTAAAATAAGTATAACAATAAATAATTGCAATATATTAATCAATAACTATATATAAATTAAAAATATATAATAATAAATATATAGAAATTATAATATATATAATAATATATAATGCATCTGTAATTTTAAATAATTCATATAAAAATAAAAATGTAGTTTTAAAATTCAAAAATAAATAACTTTTTTAGTTTTCAAAAAATAAGTAAAAAGAAAAATAAAATAACATATTTTTCTTAAAAAATCTCATGAAGGAAACTTTTTGAATCATAAAAAAGAAAAAGAATTAATTTTATTTTTTTTTTTTTTTTAAGTTTTATTCACTATTGAATTTCACACAGAATAAAAATTTAAAATCATTTTTTTTTTTTTAATTTAATTGTTACTGGACAGTGGAAAACAGTATGGGGGGAGACTGTAGAAATATTAGTATTCGAATCTAAATGTTGGTTTAACTTAGTGATGAGTAGGACAATAAAATTGCTGCTAATTTCCTTTTCCAGTCAACATTCTTTTGTCATTCCTTCAGTGCTCTACTTTATTGAATTAGCATAAGTGCATAGTAAAAACTTAGTACTCTTTAATCAAGCATAGAAATGGTTTAATGCAAAACTAACAAACTTAACAGTTCCTTCAAGAGGACATTTATTCAATTCATGGCTATTTTCTTAGTTATGTTGTTCCAAGTCATACTTATAATTTGTTTACATCATACTATGATTTTTAAGAAAGTAATTCAAATGATCTCTCGTTAGATTTATTCTACAATTCTCAAATTAATTTTAGTCCCTTTCCCAATAAAATTTCGTTTTTTTTTATTTGTACGAGATAATTGACAAACAATAAATGTGTGTTTTTTTAAATAAACATTAAAACCTGCTAACAATATTATGTATGAAAAACATATAAAATTAACATTGCTATCCACCAATGTCATTGTTTATATGGTTTGTGAAAATGTTTGAATCCTAACAGGTAAAAATGCTGAAAATATATATTAACAAATATTCTGCCTTTATTAAACAAAAATATTATTAATGATTACATATTCAATATTATTATTTCCATTTTTATATATCTCCACATTTAGTTAAATTTTATTTTGAAATATTCGATGTGTCCGTAAAAAAAAAAAAACTAAATAAATTATTTAGAAATGCGCTAAATATTTTATAAAAATACTTTTTGAAATTTAAAGCATATACTTAGAAAAATGTATATAATTTGCTATAGAAAACTGACTTTATAATAGGTTTTATGAAATCTTATTTTATAATTGGCTTTATGAAATCTGATTTACGGATAAGATGAATAATGTCAGTTGTTCTTTTTTACTTTACAAAATTTATCTGTTATCAAAATTTATCTGTTATCTGTCTGATGTAAATGCATTAAAGTATTTTAATTTTATTAAATGTTAAGGACTAATCCTATTTAAGAAAGAGGTTAATGGGAAATTTTAAATGGATTAAAAAGGAATTTGATGAAAAAAAATAGATTGATTATGTTAAAGATTATCTTACTATTCTAAATAAATAAATTGAGACTTATCAATCTAGAGTAGAGTTGTACAATCGTTGATGAATAAAATAATGAAAGTTTTTCATACTGTTAAATGATCTGAACTCTAAAAAAAAAAATTTCAAAATATATCAAATAAATAATATTATTACATTATGTATTCGGCAGATTGATTTAGTTTCTTGCGAAAGATTTGCACGGAAGAAATCATTATTAATAAATCAACATTTTTTAAAAAATAAAAAAGATTCTTAATCTTGTTATATCAAATAAAACTTTGCTTCGTTTTAATAACATAAACAGCCCTTTTATTGGACGTACACCTGTTTTTTACAATAGAATGAAGGCCTCTTTAGAATAACATTTTTAAATGTGTGAAATTAAAATAATTTTGTTTTATTAAAAACATTTAAAAAATAATACAAGCAATATACGTTTTGTCCTGTATGTTTTATTTTTTCATTAGATAAAATAATGATCCAAATTCATTATACATAAGGGACAATTCAAATTAAAATTTTACCAGTGGGAATATGGATAAGAGTTATTTTGCATGAATTTTTGGTGATAGACAGAAATCTTTTATTCTTATCAGTAATAAAAAATACTACTCATAATATTAAAATCTGATACTTCAATTTTTATTTATTATGTCAAGATTAATCAATGAAAATAAACATTTTTTATATTATCCAAGCTCATAGAGTGCTTGAGAAATAATAGACTTGATTCTTTTTTAGAATATCCAGAATGGTTTTTATAAAATATCTCATATGATTGCATATAATATTATCAGATAAGACTCGCCTTTGATGGTTACAAAAATAAAACATTTTAATTTTTAGGTAAATTTTATTAAAAAAATATCTCAACTTAGAATTTAAGGTTTTAATTTTAAAATAACATGCCTTAAATAATGTAAATTGACTAAACAAAACAATAATTTTATTCAAGAATTCTCATGAATTTTTTCACCTTTAATATATTAGCATTTATTATTAAAAATACGATTGTGGAAAATAAATTTGTAAGCCAATATTGTAATTATTTTTACCATATTTTTTACAGTAACATAACTTATGTCACCATTCAGTTTCTTAACACTGGGGCGATCTGCTGGGGTTAAAATCTGATGAAATTAAATAAAAATAACGAAATTGTTTAGTTAAAGAAAAACTTTTAATTAATTACTTTTTATTTTTTGGTTATGAACTTTTGAAACGAGAAAATAAATGTAGAGAAAAAATGGATTTTTATTTATTACGTTTTTTTAGTAATGCTGGAACAAAAAAATGTACATACATCAATTTTTTGTACAGAATGGGATTTTTATCGAATATTAATGTGTTTTTTATAGAATGTTTTGAATTATTTTAGGTTGGCAGTATAGTATAAATAAATCATACTAGTTATCTCTGTGAGTTCATATCCATTTAACTCGAATATATGAAAGAGCTACAAGCAGATGTGATTTGCTTTTAGAAATCTATTATGATCTGTTTATAACAGTATTTTCTGTAGACATTTGTTAATTGTTTTCAATCCAATTAAAATAACAATCAAATTCAAATATTATTTTGATCATTTTATGATACATTCTTATTCTGTTTTTCTGTTTTGTGGTAAATTCGTTTATCGCTTTATTTGTTAATTTATTTTTATTTATTTTTTTATTTATTTGTAACATTCGGTTAAATAATAACTAATAAATTATTTAGCTCTATTTTTTATTTATTTCGTGATTTTATTACCATTAAATATAAATAATATTTCAAACGAAAATAAGTAGACCATATACAACAGAAAAAAATGAAATCCCAACACCAAGACGGTGTTGGGCTAGATAAACGAAATATTGGAGAGTGTTTGCACATCTGAAAGATGACGTCTATTCCAATTTCGCGCCAGACGAATTTGAGTGGCGCTGGTAACGCCACTATAAACATAAAAACCACGTTTGTGCAATGCAAACTACGTGAACGTTATTTATCTTCCGGATAGCTTGTCATGGTCACAGAATTGAGTCAAAAATACCTTTACGTTAACAAAGAAGGCAGTATCAGCAGCTTAGGGAATTTGAACTTGAGGTCATGTAATAGGGCTAGTGGCCTTTCTTTTCTGAATATTACAGAAAGATTTGGTAGGGACGTAACCACTGGCATAATTGTTTGCAGTAGCGGTCATATGAATGTATTGTTTCAAGAAACTGGGGTCCCAGCACACACAGGCCATTATTGAGAGGAGTGACCCCGAATTTCCCGCATGGCTGTAGCGCATTCTCACTGAATCTCTAGAACAAACTCTAGATTCTGTTGGCACTAGGTAACACTGCGTACGATAACAAATCGATTACTTGGGAGTTCTAGACAGATGCCCTGTAGCGTTCATACCACTAAGTCAATATAACTGCCACCTGCACGACTTCAATGGGTGTCAAGAGGTAGAGTTGAAGGTTAGGACGAATTGATAGGTGAGAACACTTTCTGTTTGGATGCCAGTGATGACCGTATGCTGGTTAGAAGTAAGGTTAGCTGAAACTAAATATCTTTGTCATTGATACATTGGATCTACACCAGGAATTATGATCTAGGAGCATTTTCTAACAACAGGAGCACTCTTGTCACTGTCGCACTTTTAACAAAAGATTTGTACGTTAGACTGGTAGAATTAAACCAGCTGTGTTGAAATTTTTGATCACTATTCCTGTGGGGGTTTCCAAACAGGTTTAACGCTCATTCCCAAATCGCTGCTATCACTAATTTGCTCTACATAATATCAGCATGTTGACCTGGTGTGCGAGATCATAAAAATCTTTCGCCCATCAACATGTATGATACAGTATTGAATGTGAAATCAGCTTTATCCACAACCAGTACGGACCGCGATTAGGCTGACCATTACTGATTTAACAGGCATAGAACTCCATCCTCCAAAAATGACATACAACACCTGTGACATAACGTATGCGCGTTTACCGTGCTTTGCATTTCAAATCGTGGATACTACAGCGATTATTAATGTACCCCCATTTCACATTTGAAATGACTCTTCTATACATACTTAAAGCCCGTGACCTCGAAAGCTTTAATCAAATAAATGTGCTACCGAAACAAATGCTTTGCATAAATTTCATTCATCAAAACTCCTTCACCTTGGTGCTAATTTCATTTTCCAATTGTGCAGTTTAATAAAAATTAATTTAAAAATTTTTGAATACATTTATTTGCTAAAAATGGAAACTTTTATTTATTTAAATAATATATATATAAATATATATATATATTCTTGTATGATTTTATTTTTATTAATTTATATTTATAATTTTTAAAACAACGAGCTCGACTTTTAGCCTGTATAGAAAACAAAAATGATTTCCTTTCTTTGAAATGTTATTTTAAATCAATTGAAAAATCTACCGTATTTATTTTCTAATTTATAGATTCATAATCTATGATGAAAATATAGCTGGAATAATGGAAAATATTATAAAATAAAATATTAATTTTTACTATTATGTAATTAGACATAAACAAATATAAATGGTTACAAAACTGTAGCAGTATATGCAGCGC